>BSBM01002473.1:0-266560 GCA_027924585.1 Larix kaempferi | reverse complement strand
TTTATCAGCTGAAAATAGAGATGGACCCCAGGTATGCGCGGCTTCTTAAAGGTTCAGGGGATTCACTCCACCACCAATGTTGTCTAATGACTTGCGTATTAGGGCAATACCATTCACTCCACGGCTCAGGTAAAATTGATAACCGCTTTGCCACAAACAACAGCTCTTGGTTTACCTCAAGGGTGGGAACTAGTCAATTAGGTAGGGGGCGTTTCCCTTTTCACTGGCAGGTCCTCTCAATGGGGCAGCTACTTTGGGGTTCCTGTGGTACTTCTCACAATGAGTGGGCTTATGGTTAAGTACTTCCCACAGTTAAGCAGATAGGGATTATTCACGGATCCGAACCTGCAATTGATAGGAACAAATACAAATGCAAAATTTGTTTTTGGCAGAAATTCAACCCAACGAACCCAAGAAAGTGCTTTGATACCAAATGTGATGAACCTGCAACAATTAATTGATAAAATGCATGATATATTAGAACACATAATACTTTTATTGATCACGGGCCACTTTGAGGGGGAAACCTCTTTTGAGCAAGCTCAATACAAATAAATTCTCGGTCCCTTCATTGGCCTCAACACACACTTATATACTAAGTCTATCCGCCAATACTATGGATCGATACCATATAACATATAATACTACAGGATGACTTACAAAGCATATGCATCCAATACTATAGATCAATACCATGGAACAAATAATACTATGGGCTAATACAAACTAAGGATCAATACCATGGAACATATAATACTACGAGACGACTTACAAAGCATATGCGTTCAACAACAATATACTAACATAGTGAAGAGAAAGGTTGACGTAGGTTCCTAACAATAGATAAGTGTGCAATGGACTTATTTCACACTTCTCACTCTTTTTTTATTCACCAAGCTCACATGAAGTGCGAGGTGAAGAACATACTCGGATGACAAGTGTCTTTAGGTCCTTGCTTGTGTGAAAATGTGTTTTCTACACTAGCAGTACTACTAAAAACAACATGTCGATTGATGCATAAAAAAGAAAAGGTCTTGAATACTAGTGACAACAATGGGTCCCATTGAAAGCCTCCAAGTTGGTTGCCCAGGTAAGTTTCAAGAGAGCTGTAGTACTATTTACTTCCTAATATTGGTCTAGGTGAACTAATTACTAAAAAATTAAGTAATTATGTGAATTAGCCTTAATTTAAGTTCACTAGTGAGCAATATTTGGACTACCAAACTAAGTTATGTAGATAAAAAGCAAATAAAAAATAGTAGCACGACTAAAATAGACTTTGTCGCACGGACCGCATGGTTTAATACAAAATAGATGCATTGAACAACGCGGTCAATACACTAGCCTTTTGTATGGGTGCGATGAGCGATGTAGCACGGGTATGGCACTGACAACCTGCACTATGCACGCAACTGTAAGAGTTGATTCTACGCTATCAGCATGGCAGAGATGTCGGGAACCGCACGATTGCAGAAAAATATCTTGCGGCCATGATGAGGCCAAATTATGGAAGCAAGAGGTGGAATACTTGATCTCCTGCAAGTGAAAAACACCCATAATTAGATACTTAGCATAAAACAACCCAGTTTAAAAAGAAATGAAAAAAAAATAAGTATGGTCCCCATTAGAACTGTTGTGGAAAAAATTGCACAAGTGCACTCTTCCACTTGGTAAGGGGCTAAGTCTTGTAGGTTGTTGCAAGGCATCAATCCTTGGAGCCCCTTTTGGTTTGGTTGGTATTACTCCAAGTGATCCTGCAAGAGATTGTTTGTGTAGTTCACATCCAAGCATGAAAATATTGATGAAAATAAAATGAAAGAGATGGGAGAAGATGCAAAATCCAACAAGAACCAAATATATGCTAAACCACTCTTGTATTTCCCAATGGAATAGTTGTACAACACCTAGGAGGTGAGGGCTTCAAGGGAATCCAAAAATATCCCTTAGGGAGGCCTTTCTTGTCCAAACTAAATGCTAAGTAAATGGTAGAAAAATGGAGAGAAACACTTTCCCCTTGATGGGAGGTGGCAAGCAAGATTGGGGATGCTCATAATGGTAGGAAATGATGGGTTATGAGGAAGCTCCAACTCAAATCCAACAACATAACCTTTCTCTACTTTCTCTCTACATAATGCATGTTGATGGCTTAATTTTATAGGCCAAGAGGTGGTCATCAAACAACTAGATCCAAATTTGAACTCTCCTCTATCATGAACTAGTTCCAAGGTACATTAGGGGGGTTGATTAATGCCACCAAGTGTGTGAGGAGCTAAATTTGGAACCTTGGGGAGGATTGAGATTTTAATGCACCATTGGGAGTGAGTGGTCCCATCGTTTTGATAGTAGCATGGCTATCGATGAAAATTTTGCGTTGGTGTAGCGTGGGAATTGTTCTGTTAACCTGCGTTGTAGCGCGAGCAAACTGTGTAATACTGGCACTACCCTTTGTTTTGACTGTTTCTTGGCACTTATGGACTCATGCTGTGTTTTGGATCTGTTGAGGATGCATGTGGTGAGATGCATTCTTTATGTTGTTGATGCTTTGCTGGATAAATCACAAAAATGTCACATGTGTGCAACTTTTAGGTGTTAACAATATGCTAACATGTGGTTCAACGACAAGGCAAAAAGGAAAATTGACAACAATGTGCAATTCTACATGCATAAGGAAGCGCTATGACATCATGTCCCAATGATTATGTGCATAGAAGTGTTGATGGTAGCCAAATTTAGAGGACTTATAAAATTTAAAGCAAGACCTCACCACATGTATGTCTAGGTGAGACATGATCTGGATAAACAATGGTTGGTGACTAGTTACAAATTGATGGAGCAAGATACCTCACCATTACTAATAAATGGACAATAGAGTATAAAGTACCCATCAAGGCTGAGCAGATCTCCACGGATGTGTCACAACAATATTATGAATAAGGTGGGACTTCTGCACAAAATGGATCCCATGGAGATGATAGAGATTCCCATCTTGCATGGATAACAGGGGAAACAATCGGAATCAGGAAGAGTTGCAGGAAAAAGGTCAGGATTTAAGCGCAATAGAGACATATCTCAAGCCTAGTGGAAAGAGAAAGGGATCGACTACAACACCTAGACAAAGGAAAAAGTCAAAAGTGGAGAAGCAAAATATTGTCATGGCCTTAATCGAGGATGATATTAACATTTTATATGACCGTATGACAGAGGTGGCAGAAGAAACATCGAAGATGGTAGAAGAGAAATCCATGCAGTTATTTGAAGGCATGATAAATCAGCTCGATGGTCTAGGGAAAACTATCCAAGGACTTCATATAGCTCTGGCTCAGTCGGGAGTTGTGCAACAGATAGAAGCAAGAGTAGATGAGGAAGTAAAGCCTCGGGAATCCACAACTACGACAGTAAGAATGGTTCAACTATTTCCAATGGAACTAAGTTTTGGCGAACCGAGACTATAGGAGTAGGCTCATCAATTGAGCTACATTGATTTGGAGGTATCCATGCTACCCATGTTCATGTTGCAAAACATCCAGCAACATGTCGCAGAGGAAATAAGGGTGCATGAGAAAAATACATATGGGGAAATGATAAATTTTCATGCAAAAAATAGAACCTTATAAGAAGAATATGAGAAGCTATAGAAGGGGCGTGAAGAAATTTCCAAAGAAAAGGAGTAGCTCCAAAATGTTGTCGTGGTAGTTTACCACATAGTACCTGAATCTGAGGTAGTTGAAGATATGGCCACTGAGGAAAATATGACGAGGTTGACTAGATCTATCTTCAGATTCTGAGAAAATATTGGAGAGTTGGAGGCAAAGTTAGTACCAAGTACTTTGCCAGAAGTAATAGCTCAACGAATGAGGACGTCACTGAAGTAATCAGAGCTATCAAGGGTTGTGAAGGTAAATGTGGCAAATTATTTGAAGATGCTACACAAGCATGGGAAGCACTGCTATATGATGCAGAGCTGTAAGACATCAATGCCAGGCTAGAGGAGACACATAACAAAATGACAAATCTGAAGAGTTAGTTGAAGACTCTGTCACTTCCAGGGAAAATGGTAAAAGTTGCATAGAAAAAACAACTATAATAGGAGGTTAATCAACTGAGAATCGAGCAACAATGACAAACCAAGAATCGAGCAACAATGATGAATCAAGAATCGAGCAACAAAGTACATAAAGTGGTAGAATAGACTGAGCAGCAAGCACAGACACATCTAACGGGCGAGTTGGTACAAGAAGTGTGCCAACATAGGGACCAGATTCAACAGACTATCGAAGGAGCTGAAGCATAGGTATGCATAATTCCTGGCGAAGTCCAAGACTCCAAGAGCGCAACCTTGAAATTGCTTGGGGCAAGCCACATGTGAGTGTTGGGGACCTGTTGGGCTGGGTAAAGTTTTGGGTAAAGTTTTGTGTAGTTTTGATTTGAAAAAGGTTAAGGAGAAGTGTCCCAATGAAGAAGGGTCAAATCCAACGTAGCGTTCGAGAATCCATAAATATGGGAATTTTGACTATGTCTAGGGTAGAGTTGGGTAAGTTAGTTAGGATTTTTTTTCCACATACATTTATTAGTGTAGTGGTTGAGTAATGGGGTAGTGGGAGTGGGGCAAGATATGTGCGCCCTATAAAAATGTAACAAATTGGGATTTTTGAGGCTATTTGTCTATTGGTTAATCAATACTCAATCTTTTGGTTAGCCCTATTTTTTGTAGGTCTGTCGAAGATATTGTATGTTAAGAGAAAAGTGTCACATGATCTGCAGGTTGTGTGCACAGATCCATTGTAGAGGAAGGAGAAATTTGTAAGTCGTTGTAAAAACATGAAGTGCTTATTTTACCGCGACTCATGAATAAAGAAAGCGCTTACGTGGTTTTCTCTCATTTGGGTTTCCACATTACATCTGGTGTTTAATGTGCATGAATGATGTGATAACGTGTTATGCATTTTGTTGCATTCTGAATATTGATGAATGGATATTAATCAATGTGGATGTATGAATGACATGTTAATGAACATATATCACAGTTAATTAATGATATGCATGCAATCTTGCGAACTGTTAAGTAATGTGCTCTGTCGAAGTGTGGAATGTCATGGTTAGTAGTTTTTTGTCGCACCCCTTCGCTACTACAAAAATATGGTTCCTGTAGTTCCCATAGATACTTCGGGTGAGACTTCATCTGCTTCGTAGGTGATACCGAAAGGGTCGGTGTCTTGGGGTTTATTGGTGTTTAGTTGAGTGAACCATGATAGAAGTATATCTGCACCAACATGTGCACAAACACCTAGTGCATGGAACCTCTAAAAGCCATGCGAATAGCTTGCTCGCTAACAGAGCATTAAATTTGATAGAAAATTTTAAGATTGTTTTTTAATTCAATGCTGCCAACAATAACTTAAAATTAATCATTCATAATCATAGCATACAAGTTACCAATCAAATTATAATTAGTTATTTTTATTTGTAAATAAAAATTATAATTTTCCTATCCTTAAAATTATTCTTTGAAACATGAATTTTGATTTGATAAACTAATTGAAAATCAAAGTTTATTGACTACCTAACCCATTACAATATATTTTCATTTGAAAAGCATAATAAGTAGAAAGTCGCCTGGACAATTCTTCATGTTTTCATTATAGCAAGGATGTGCCTTGTTCTTTGACATAAATGAATAATAAGTAAAAAGTCGACTAGACAATTCTTCATGTTTTCATTATAGCAAGGACGTGCCTTGTTCTTTGACATAAGTGAAATATCAACAAGTAGGAAGAAACCCCACCAAGCATGTGCCTTGTTCTTTGACATAAATGAGATATCAACAAGTAGGAAGAAACCCCACCACACACACTTTCAAAAAATATCCTGACAAATTAACATTCAACAACCATTCGTTCAAGAGTTGAACCGTCTTGAAAACTATATTAAATAGGGTGAGCCTTATGCAACCACGCAGAATTTCAAGATAATTTTGCTTGTGAAATGAAAATGTGATGGTTGTTAAAATTGTTGATCGATTTTCATTTATGTTTTGAAACTGTACGTCTTGACAACTATATTGAATAGGGCGAGCCAACTATATTGAATAGGGCGAGCCAACTATATTTAAAAAAAATCCCGACATTAACATTCAATGAACTGTACGTCTTGACAACTATATTGAATAGGGCGAGCCAACTATATTGAATAGGTCGAGCCATAAGCAACCACGCAGAACCACGCAAAATTTCAAGATAATTTTGCTTGTGAAATGAAAATGTGATAGTTGTTAAAGTTGTTGATCGACTTTCAATTATGTTTTGAAACGTGAAAAGGCTTAATATTTAAGGCAGGCCTAATCTTTATTCATACAAATTCAAAACTTTTACATATACTATTGTAACTTGGAAAATAAAATTTTGTTACATGAAATAATGTGTTGATTAATCATTTTTTCTAGATGTTAGTGCTTTTGGTTATTCACTTTTTTTTAATTAATAAAATTAATTTATGTTTCCAAAAATCTAAAAAATTTAATTTTTAATTGATCAAAATTAATTTTAAATCATACAGCAAACTAACATTAAAAATTAATTTTACTCACTTTATTCACCACAGCCACAATAATATCCATATTGGTCATCCATGAAGATACCCAAAAACGTAATGTTGTTTCCATGAAACTTAGGACACAAAATTCCAATTAGAGTGTTACCCATTCTTACATCGAATGGGTAGTTTCACCCCTCCTCTCTCCATATTTTTTTCTTCCCCATTAATAATGTTTACACCATCTACTTGATACTATTTTAAAAATAAATTAATATATTTAGTATTTAAATATATTGGAGGGATGGATTGGTATTTTTTGAATTTTGACATTATTTTTATAATTTTTGAGAAACTCATCTTTATAATTTTAGAGAAACTTTCTTAATGTGAACCATTTTCTTGTTCCCCTATCCGGCTCACCCATCCCGGAAACTTAGAGAACATTGAACATTTCTAATTTAATTAAATGCTATGCGATCACAGAGTCTAATTCTCAATTAGTCAATAATTTTTATTTCCCATTCTTAATAAGGAATTGAGAGTAATTTTTATTTTCAATTTTGAACCGTTAGCAGAATTTTTATCTTTTTATCTTTCTTATCATAGTGGTAATTTTTTAATCTGATTGCTTATAATTACATCCATAGGTTTTTAGATAATATTGAGATTTTGGACTTCTTTAAGCGGATCAACAAGATTAACCAGAGTGTAACAAGTGTACAATCCGAATTAATTTCATGACCATCATATCTTGTTATGCTTAAATGCATCTTGATTAAGATTTAAATAAGCTGCAGTTAAGTGGTGGTTAAAAAAAAGAATATGTTCATTAAATCGTATTTTTATTATGTGACATATCGGTGTTCATGAGCCACAAATTAAGTGGTTGTGGTAGTTAATGAACATATTTCATTGCATAATAAAACCCATTTAGTTCGATTGCTTATAACTTGAAGGAAAAGGTTTGATTGCTTAATGAGACCTACATCGATTTCAATGTATGGAAAAGTCGTTTATTGCTATCTGTTTCAATTTAATTTCACTTACTTAAACATTGTGGTGTTGGATATGTAACTTAAAACCAGTTGCATCTTTCCAAATAATCAAGTTTGCTAACATCCCATTTTGTATGGACAAATGATGGCATAGAAAACCATAAATTAGAGGGTAAGGGGTTAGTTATTTTATACCTAATTTTAAGGGTATATAACATTTATAAGGAGTCATTTTAAATTTTTATATATTTTTCATATGCATTGACTTCTTCCTTCTTTCCATATTTCACCTTGAGGTGAGATATTTTCCAAAATGTAAAAAATAGCTTATTTTAAACTCCACAATGATCAAGGGTTAAATACACAAGTGGTTGATCCATGTACATGTATTTGTTGTCATATAGTAGATGTAACTCATTTTAAATTCCACAATGATTGATAGCTAAATACATAAGTGGTTTATTTATATTCTTAATGTGACTTTAAGAGCATATAAAACACCAGGGCTTCACTAGAAGGGAATATAAAACCACGTTCATTCATATTGTGGTTTTAAATATTCATGAAAACCTAAGAATTATATTTCTTATATATTAAGGGGCAAAGGGTTTTATTTATTTAATGTAACAATACAAAAATACTTTGGGGTCTTTTTTATATGGGCGGGACGACAAATATCCGCCAAATGGAGATGGTGGGATCATGGCTGGATGAGAAATCGGGTTGAGGCAAGGCTCGGGCTTAGCAGTACGCAGGGAAATCGCATCTTGAGGCATGCTTGAGGCCAGGGGGTTTCGTGGTGAAGTGGGTTTCCAGACGATCATAGTCAAGAGACAGTGGTCATTAACAACCAATTTCTACCAATAACACTCAGCCAGTTGTTACCAATAGCCTTGGGAGGCTCTAAGCCTCTAGGGCGTGTTATAGGCCCTCGATAGGCCTTGGGGGCTTGAATACCCAACCACTTGTGCCTATTATAGGCCTTGGGAGGTTTAGTCATCCGCTTAGAGCTTGTTACAGGCCCTGGGGGCTTGGATATCTAGCCCACAATAGGCTTAGTCGACGATTGGGGAACTGTAACATGCAATCTAAATGTTGTGCTATGTGCATTAGCTCTAGTGACATACAATAAGTGATCTCCTATCTCTTCATTAGACCATTAGATGTTGCAAATCATAATGATATGTGGTTGAGTAATTGCATTGTGGGTGAAGTAATGTGCATCCACAATATAATCAAAAGAAGTAAGGTGCATTGTAGAATGCATGTGGGGTCATAAGAGGGGTATCATATCAATATACAAGGTAGAAATATAAAGGGGTATAAAAAGTGTTAAGGAAAAAATTGATACATACAATATCTAGTGAAAATAGGGTTTTTTTCTAAATTGAGAAGGCATATTGGGAGGGGGTTAAAAAAAATGATTTTGGAAGGTATTTTCCAATATTTAGTGAAATTAGGGGTATTGTTACATATGCCATGAATGAACGTGCTACGATAGCGGGGTGCATTTGCAATTTACATCTAAATAGATTAGTGGTTGAACGTTGGTGACTATACAAAAAAATAATAAAAGTTTAAAATATTATTTTTATTTAAAAATATGGAAAGAAGTTTTTATGATAATTTTTTTTAAAGAATTATAAATATTATTTTAATATTAATAACTTTCACAATGAAATGTACATAAACACACTTTAAATTAATCTTACGTTGGAATGAACTTACAACTTCTTTTCATAATTATTAGACAATGATACGACAATGAAATGTACATTATATTTAGTGGTTTAAATTCATCTTAAATTAGAATGAACTTCTATCTTCCCTTCAAACTCCCAAATTTTGGGTGTTGTGGGGTTTTTGATGGTGTTGAATCCATGTCTAGCATCAAAATCATCATTAAAACACAATTAAATTCAAATTTTGGTGAAAAGGCCTCTTGGCCAACTTTTAGACAGCTCCCACAATTATTAGATATACACATTAATTGTAATTTAATATATGGTTGAAAAACATTTTAAAAATACTGATAGACAATCATGGATTTTGGGATAAGAAGGAATTAGAGAATGGATTTTTAATATTAAATATGAATTATTGGCATTATTAATTTTTAAAAAAAATTGTTATTTTGTATTTAAATGTTTGAAAAAAGATAATATTAAAAAACTTTACAATTTATTTAAATCAGAGAAGTGTTAAAATACAGATATAATATCATTAAATTACCATGCATGTGTTAAAATACAAATCTAATAACATTATATTATAGTTTACAATTTTTGCATTTTAATTTGAATCATTTATATGTAAATTGCATATGCCATACACCATACTTTTATCCAAAATTGAATTGAATTTTAGTAAATTTGGACTTTTTAAAATTAATTGAAACCACTAATAGCATGTAAATTGCATATTACATAACTTAGTCATCCAAAATTGACCTTTAGTAAATTTAGATTCTTTATGAATACGGTGATAATACTTGATTAATACAACCATCCATTTTTTAACTTAAGTATTTTTATAAACATTTTTTAAAAATAAAATTTACTTTTACATTAAGGATAATGCACAATAAATAAAGTTGGTTTAATTGGTTTGCTTTACATTGACGCTATGAAACATGACCTTACAAGGGATCAAATTTAGCATCAACTTCACATTTGAAACAAGTTACACCATCGAAGTTTCGATCTCTTTCATTTTAAATAACAACACAACCTTCAAACTTTTATGCTTTTATTTTAATATGAGTAAGTTTTTTATAACAACAAATATTAGGAAAATATACAATGTAAAAACTCAAGCTACCTCGGATGCGGGTGGTAATAGTGGATATGGCGGAGCGCAGATGGGCGAGAGCGATATAGGTTGCCATGCACCCCTCTCTCGTGGCACTGGATGCCACATACCTACCCCATCTAGCATTGTCGAGCTCACTGGAGGTGCTCATGATACCGTGGAGGCCCTTCATAACTGTGAAGTGACATCAAGTCGCCAACCTCATTAACTCCTTGTCCCTCGACGTCCCCTCATGCAGCCTGTCCAGCACCGACCCATGGGCCTTCGGCATGTGAGATTCTACCAGACTGCTAGCTGGCCTCACCATCCCCCCCTCAAACCTCGGTCTCGACCCTCATTGTCCTGCATCTTTGCTCACAGTGCTCTGCTTCTGTGCTCTCATCACTCTGCTCCTATTTTTTTCTATGCCTCTCGCATCATGGGTAGATCGAAAGGCTCTAAATCTGGCAAGAAGAAGGAAACCTAGAAAAGCAAACAGGGCAAGACTGGTTACAAGGCTGAAATCTCCATCCCTGTTCGTCTCTTAATTGATAATTGGGAAGCCCGTCTCATTGTAGATACTCTCATCAGTAGAGACTCAGCTCAGCACTGGGATCCATATTGGTTGACGAAGAATAAGTTGGGGGAGTTAATGGAGGACATGCTCACAAACTGGGCCTCTGCGCAGGCATGCAACTCAGTCTCTTAGTGCTTCTCTGCCAAATATGGAAGCTATTCTGCATAATTTGGAGAGTGCTTTTGGTTGGGATTCATATGCACCAGCGCGCCACCTCGGTTGTTATCTTGGTCCTAGAAGCACTACTCTGAGTTCCTCTCCTTTGCCTTCTGCAGCCAAACATGAAAGGTTTTGGCCCACGGCTCCCACCTTCAGCACCCAGGCTACCTCTCTTGGCTCCACGCATGGCTTCAGTATTCTGGCCACTTCCCTTGGTCTAGGATCTCTTGCAAACTCACGGAGCTGCAGGTTCACTCCTCCTGGCAACCTCGCCTCTTCTTCCGATATGGTCAACCTTTCGAGTCTCATGGTCTCCACTCCTGGCACGACTCAGAATCTCTCTGCTGGGTTCAACATGGTTCAACTTCGCAGTAGTGCCCAGAAGGGAAAGGACCTTCCCCACTTGTCCTTTCCCGTCCCCTCCACTCTCGGGCCAATTCTGGACAAACGCACAATGAATGAGCTTGATGGTGGTTTCTCTATGATTAGAAAGACATCCCCTCTACCCATCAAGCTGCCTGTGCAGGACATCTGGACTTCTGTGAGGAGTTCCACCCCTCCTGTAAAAAGCACTCTGGCTCCTGCTCGAGACGAGGATGACGACAATTGCTATAGCTACCCCATTCTCGAAGAAATTCCCTCTGATGCTGAGGCACCTAATACTGTTGGATAACAAGGTTCTTCGCTGGTTTCTACTATGTTGTTTCTGGTTTTTTGTTGATTATCAGATTGTATGTTTATCTCCTGCCTTCATGGCTTCGATGTCGCACCTTGATATCGGGGTTTCTTTTATCTCTCTCGATCTGTATGGCCTTAACTATGATGTATATGGTTTTCAAGGGTGGATTCTGTCAAGACCACCTCAATTTGTATTCTCTACTGTAACTATACTACTTTCAGCTTAATAGAATTTGCAGATATTACAAAAATAAAACTCAAATCACAACCATTCACATATTTGTAAATAGCATTGTTATAGAGTCATTTTAACTTTGTTTGATTTAATAAATATTGAGGGGATCAAATGAAACATAAAACATGGGTATGTGCTTTTTTAGTTTAATATGGATACATGATTTTTTAAACATAAAACATGGGTATGTGCTTTTTCAGTTTAATATGGATATATGATTTTTATTTTATTTTAGAGTTTTTTATAAATGTTAAAGTATTTTTTTATTAATATAATTAATAAATGTTAATAGTATTAATGGATAGTTTAAGTTTTCAACTTGTGAATTTATTTCTTAATAAATTTTATGGTCAAAATTTTCATGAGTAACCTAGAATAACAACTTTGAGTTAAATTGATAGATGAAATTTGATTTTCAAAATTTTCATATGTTAATTGTTCACCTTCAAGGGTGGTTTGCTTCCACTTAAAAAAATCCCACCTATTCTTTTGGGTCCTTCTCTAATGATAACACTATAACATCTTCTACTTTGGTTCATCTTGTTATGCTTTGCCAATCCATAGCTTAAATTCGAGAAGCCAATTCATCATTCATATGTAAACATGATAAATGGAGGCCCAACCTAGGTGGTGTAAAAATTCGGGATCAACCTAGATTATGAACAAAAAAGGACTCTATATTATGATGGTGTGTTTTTACAAGAGTAACCTAGGTTTATTTATAGTAAACCTAGAGGGTCCCTACATGGAATTCAAGTAAATGTAAATCAGGAAAGAAGATGTACCAGGCTAGTAGATAAGCATAATGGATCCTATTAGCCTACATAAGCTTAATCAATTGTACATACACTAACAACCCACCTTAACAAAAACTTAGGGAGTAAACAAAAGAAATGAAAAAATGGGTCTCGGCAGTAAGGCTTTCTAAGATACCCATGTACAAACTCTCATAAGCAAAGAAAATGAAAAAAACTCATAAGATAGAACCAGACATTTGCTAAAAAATGCACATTCTAAACTACTAAGGAAATGAGAATTGAATGCACACCCCCAAATAGAATGATCTTCTAAAATTGAGTCTTGGCACAAAAATCATGATTAGGTACTCATTTACAATCGAGAAAACATCACAGATTGAGTATTCTTATGGATGTCAATTCATCTTGCCTCACTATATGGGTCACTAGCAGTTGCAACCATTGAGTCAATAGAGGAATCAGTATTATGTACAAGGCTCACTCCAAAGATGGTTGATCTATATCAATCATGGTGAATAAAAACTCACTGGGAGAAGCATTGCATACCACCCCTCACATTGTTGAACTAAGTGGAAAAGATGATGAAATGGATGTCATAGATGATGGCGAAAGTATGGAGCTATGAGCTAAAGGTGGAAATGATACCAAACAACATAAGAAAGCATCACTCCAAAGTGGCAAGCTAAAAGAGAATCCACTACAATCCACTAAGGAAAGCACTTGGTGACACTAAAACTATTTGCATGAGTGACATGCAATTCATTATTAAAAGGTGTGGAATGAGAGGTACCCTAAAAAACATTATGGAAAAAAAATCATAGATACGGTTCCAGTAAACAAGGCTTTGTTAGGTACCCATTTATAATAGAGGAATCAACTCATGTTTCATTGAGAAAGCTTAATGCTATTCACACTACCTAAGATGATATGACAAATGAAAGTTTCAAGGAAGAGTTAAAGAAAAAAACCATAAGAATAACTTCTTAACCCTAAATAGGAAAAAAAACAACCATGCCAAAATTCTCCAGTGATCACAATATGATGATTATGGGATTACTTCTTAACCCTAAATAGGAAAAAAAACAACCATGCCAAAATTCTCCAATCATCACAATATGATGATTATGGGATTAGATCGCTGGTCTTTCTTGGAACTCCTGTAAGGATGAAAACCACATATGTACACCCTTTAAAGAATTTGCCAATTTAGTTGGCCAATAAAATCTAGAATCTGGAATATGTGCTGGATTGTTGTAGTGTCGATGGGATCTGCAACAACTACTTTCACATTTTCAATATCATAAATATGGAAAATAGAAATGAAGGAGACATTTTAATAAAGAGTGAGAGAGGTTTCCCAATCCCACATGCAGCTCCAAATATGACAACCTTAAATGTTGATGTCTGAATCTAATAAGTCGTCTTAACAATCTGTATGTTTTGTGTTGATCTTGGCTTGCTAACAGAGGACCAAAGAATTGCATTTGTCTCACGACTAAAGAAGGATGTCTCATATTGGCAGGCTACTCCAACTTCCAAGCCACTAAAAGCCTTGACAACTTTCTCGACTGTATTGGACTTTTATGTATGGAAATTGGAAGGGAGTTTAAATTCGGTGAAAATTTGACATAATACGAATACTGTATGGTAAAAACTAGCAGACACTAAAAAAATAATGGAAAACCAAAAAATTAAATTTGTTAAATAAAAATTATTTTTATATATCTTGTAAGTAACATCTTAGTGATCGAAATTTCATACATCGAGAGTTCCTACCATTGCATGACTGAGTGCACAATTATTTAAATTTATTTGCCATTGCTTGATACCCGATACACAATATATTTAGATAATAAAGTCCCTTATTTGAAAAAGAATTTAAATTCCTGTTTGTAATTACATTTTAAAAAAATTATATATTATTATGTGATTATTATATAAAATAAAATAAAAATGTTTTATGGATAAGTTGATTGAACTTAATGCAAATTTATATGTTTATATGTTTTACCATAGATTTATTATATATTTGGCAAAATACATTTTATCTCTAAAATAATAACAAAATCAATTAACTTTTAATGTTAAGTTAAATCTTAATTGTTAATGCTTAAACATTATAATTTAGGTTAATTTTTATATTAGATTTATTTTATAATATAAAATAAAGTTTGATAACTAGTTACATAATATGTTTTCGGAATATATTATTAGAAAAAAATTTGGAATATAATTTATATTTGGTATTTAAATTTAAATTTTCATATTTTAAATAACACTTATATGTTTCAATGAAAAATAAATGTTGCATGAAAATTTTGAAAAATTTATCTATATTTTTAAATTTTTTAAAATTCCAAAAATATACTTTTGAATGTATGAATAATCTACTCCTTTATTTTTCCTGTATTAAATTGTTTCATTTTACTATAATTATACTACTATACTAGAAACCCACAAAATAAAACTATACTTATAAACAATATTGCAGATTCCATTGTGATCTTCCATACCAGGAAATAAGATCACCATCTGAATAGTATGGAGTGCTTAGGAAACCGCTGAAGTAAATTATGAAGAATTCTCAACAATGGGTGATTTTTTAACGCCCATTAAAACTCTCATGATATTATAAGATTTTTCTTATTTTATATAAAATAATTATAAAACATAAAATGACTCTGTCAATAAGATTAACTTCACATTTTACAAGTAAGTTTAACTTAAAACTCTTCATAACCACTGCATGACTACTTTAAGTGTCGCCCTTTTTAATACGATTGTTAATACTATTTATCTATTGAATATGGTTATTGAATGCATTGTTTAGTACTGTAAATATGGTTGTTAAGGTCATTCAAGTATTGACTACTGAAGTTGAATACCGTATTTAACATGGTTGTTAAGACTATTCAACTGTTGAATACCGTATTTAACATGGTTGTTAAGACTATTCAACTGTTGAATATCGTTGTTGAATGTTAGTTCCTTGGGATATTTTTTTGAAAGTGTAGGGTTGCCCTTCTCCTCACGTCTGGATATCTCATTTGAAAATGTCTAGTCTCGAACAATATGGCGGCACGCGGGCGTGTCCCGGCTTTAATGGAAAGTGTCAAAAATTGTGTGGTCGACTTTGTCCTTAGGCCGTTGATAATGTGTGTCATAATATATGGACTGGCCTGTTCATAATATACGTAACGAACATAGGAAAGAAAATATGGATTCTTTTCGAAGAAATTGGGTTTCTCCCGGATTATTAACAGTAACACCCTGTGTCCGCAGCCTCACCCTTATGGCCTTCTTCTCCCTTGTCATACCAGTTTTTCCTACCACTTTTGTCTATAACGGATTCAATCAAACAAACTTGATCTTGCAGGAGGGCGCTTCACTCACCCGCTCCCAATCCGCGATTGTCCTCACAAATCACTCGCAATGGGTGCTCGGGAGGGCGCTGTATTCAAGTCCCGTGCAGATGAAAAACAACGAGACGCTTTCCTCCTTCAGCACTACCTTCGTTTTCTGCATGGTGCATCCCCCCTCTGACAAAGGCGGTCACGGAATCGCCTTCATCGTCACGCCCTACCGATCTCCCATGGGCGCGCTGCCGGTCGATCATCTGGGCTTGCTTAACACCACCAGCAACGGGCGAGAGGACAATCACTTGTTCGCAGTGGAGTTCGATACGATCAAGAGTGCGCAATTTGCTGACCCGGACGACAACCACGTGGGCGTGGACATCAACAGCCTCGAATCTGTGAAGACCGAGCCTGCCGGATATTGGGATGGGGAGCACTTCAATAAATTGAGCCTCAAGAGCGGACACAACATACAGGCCTGGATCGATTACGACCATCTTCAAAGCCGGCTCAATGTTACCATAACGCTGGCCGGCTTGCCTAGACCGCAGAAGCCCCTTATATCTCATAAAATCGAACTGCAGCACGTTCTGCAAGAGAAGATGTTTGTTGGCTTTTCAGCGGCTACGGGGAATTTCGTCGAAGACCATTACATTCTCGCATGGAGCTTCACCACAGAAGGCCCGGCGCGCCCCCTCGATATCTCGCGTCTCCCTTCCTTTGCTAAATTGTATTCCAAGCGTCCAAGTCGGGGATGGATAGCCGGCGTTACAGTGCCAACTCTGGCTCTCGTGTCTGTGGTTGTTGCAGCCGTGTTTTACAAAAGAGCCAAGAACAGAGAAACAATCGAAGAATGGGAGCGTCAGTTCTGGCCCCATAGATTCTCTTACAGGCAGCTCAACATCGCCACGAACGGATTCCGGGATGAAAACGTTTTGGGCCAGGGGGGTTTCGGCAAGGTTTACGGTGGCGTTATCCCGGGCAGCGGGCAGGAAGTCGCGGTGAAATCTATAACAAAGGAGTTCGCGGAGGGAATGAAGGGGTTCGTGGCAGAGATCTCGACCATGGGGCGCATGCAACACAGGAACCTGGTTCCTCTCCGGGGGTGGTGCAGGATGCAAAAGCAGCTGTTCATAGTTTATGACTACATGCCCAATGGCAGCCTGGATAAACTCATATTTGGGAAGCCGATGACTATTCTGCCATGGCCTCAGCGATACAAAATTTTGAAGGGCGTGGCGGCGGGGTTGCTTTATCTGCATGAGGAATGGGAAAAGAAGGTCATCCACAGAGACATCAAGTCGAGCAACGTGCTGCTAGATTCGGACCTCAACGGGCGGCTGGGTGACTTCGGCCTCGCCCGGCTCTATGAACACAGCAAGAACCCGGAGACAACCCGTGTTATGGGAACTCTGGGTTACATGGCGCCGGAGCTCACAAAGACGGGTAAGGCCACGCCCAGCTCGGATGTGTTCAGCTTCGGGGTTCTGCTGTTGGAAGTGGCGTGCGGGAGGAAGCCCGTGGACCTATCCGTGCACATCGAACCACTGGTTTTGGTAGACTGGGTCTGGGAGCTATATGCCCATGGAAGTCTTCTCGAGGCAGCAGATCCGAAGCTGAGGAATAAATACGACGCGGGTGAGATGGAGATGGTGTTGAAACTGGGATTATTGTGCTCGAATACCGAGCCGAAGGCAAGGCTGGGGATACGGCAAGTTTGTCAAATACTGGAAGGTGAAGCTCCTCTCCCTGACATCTATATGGATTCTCAGTCTAACCGTAACGAGAGTGCTTCTACCGCTCCTCCGCTTTTCGAGGAAATTCCTGGTGAAGCTCCTCTTCTCTCTGAAATCCATATCGATTCTGAATCTAACGGGTGTGCTTCTAGCGCTCATCCGCTTCTCCACGAAATTCCTAGCGGAAGCCGCTCAGACGGATCGCTCAGTTCAATACCTTTAAGCGGTCCACGGTAATCAACAGTGTGGACAAAAATAAGTAGAAAGCTCTGTCAATATTCCTTTGTAAAAGTTACAGTTTAGGTTTGTTCAAAAGCTAAAGGTTGAGTTCCATTCACTAATATTGGAGCAAGATTAAGTTATTGAGTGTCGCGTGGTAACAAAATAAGTAGAAATATCTGTTAATATTCCTTTTAAAAAGTTACAGTAATATTCCTAGTTTTCACTGATTATTACTATTGTTTTTAAAAAGTTTTAGTTCAGGTTTTTTCATTAAAAGTACATGTTTTGAGTTCCCTAAGATAATGATGCAGCTTGATTATGTTATGGAAATCAAATTGGTTTCAAAGATTAGAGTAAAATGTTGTTATTGAAATCAAATTGGTTTCAATGATTAGAATAAAATTTTGTTGTGAGATTTCGTTAAAAATAATGACTTTTTCTTTTTCTATTCCAGTTAATATAAAAAAAATATTTAATTGTTAAGATGTGTATCGATCAGTGTATATTTAATCGTTTTAGAGTCAAATCACATCGCATTGAGATAGATTAATTTTTACTTCTTTAGAAATGTTTTGTAATGTTTTTAAAATATTATATATTAAATGAAATTGATTTTTTTTTTCAAATTAAATATTTTAATTTTTATGAATTGTATTTTACAAACATTATCTTCTTTCAGTTTTATTGGTGATTAAGAAATAAGAAATTCATAACTATTTGTAAGGTTACACGCTCTTTAAGAAAACAGTATCCATCGATTATTGATGTGAATATGTGAAGGCATATTGACATGGGTAGGTTTATTATTGATTTTTTTTTTCAAATTAAGTTGGGGTAAGCTCCAATATTAAATGACATCACAAGTGGGATGCTTACACCAAATTTTTATTTGCGGGAGTCTTGAAAAAAAATGAAATTATTCCACACAAATGACTATCACAGTAAGAAACTTAAATGACTGGTTGCCACTGTCAAAAACTTACACGATTACAAATTGGTACTCTGTATCCGTCTGCTTAACTCATAAGATACAGATAATTAACCGCAATGGACCTGCAAATAATGATGTCTTTAATACTCTTTTGTCTACGTATTAGAACTATGATTGAACAGGTAAGTATATATAGTTGCAAATTGTTTCTTGCTAAATTCTTTGAACTTGTTCGTATTAGATTGTTTTGTAAAATTATTTTTATGATGTTTTTATCGAATTAAAATTTTAGCTTCGAACTATGATTGAACAGGTAAGTATATATAGTTGCTAAATTCTTTTAAATTCTTTTAACTTGTTCGTATTAGATTGTTTGGTAAAATTATTTTTATGATATTTTTATCGAATGAAAATTTTAGCTTCGAAATTTAGTCACTTTTTTGAAAAAAAACTAATTTATATTTTTTAAACTTTGTTTAATAGACCAATTTTAATAGAGTAAAATTTACCAAAATTTATACACTTAACTAAGATGATTTTAATGAAAGGAGATTTTGAAAAAACTTTGACAGAAACAAGATAACCTACACGGTCGTTTTCCAAACCAAACATACATTTATCTATTTGGTACTCTGGTTCAACTAATATTTAACTAAGATTTAACAGGCGAGTTTCTGTAATATTAAAAGAGTTACCTGTTTCTTATTGTTTTAAATTAATACTCTGAGAACCACGCTTCAAATTTGAAGCCTTTACGGCCCTCAAGAGGCCATTTTGCACGTTATAGAAGGCCACCTCAAATTTTACCATGCAAAAAAAATTTAATTTCATGGTAAGTCCTTCAATAATTAAACTAACCACTACTATTTAAAATTGCAATAGAAAGGTAGCTTCAAATTTCACCCATCAACAGTTTTGAGTGGGAAATTGGGAATGCGGCTACTAGTTAGGTGATTTGGGAGTGGGACTCGGTTACTCTCCAATATCCACGTGTTCGATCATCGATGGATCATGGACCATTGGACCTCTAATAATATCATTGACCAGTTTATGTGAACTGGCTTACAGTGTGTATCCCATTGCTTGAAGGCTTCTAAGTTCTCATGTTTGCAGCAAGCGCTTACGTGTTTAACACATTTAATGGCATCAACAATGTATTAAGCATGGTTGGTGGCTAATATGTGTTGTTGGCAGCAGGCTTACCAGGTTAACAGTTATCACATACCAATTCGTGAATTCTAACTCCACAATCAAGAAACTTCTTGTAATGTTGCAGGTTGTTGCTCCCGCACGTGGCCCCTACCCACAACCCTGTGTTTTCTTTGTTTTATCAAGTTAATCCTACCGTCTACGGCTCCCAGCAGGCTCGCACCCTATGTTTTCTTTGTTGTATCAAGTCAATCGTGCAGCTCCCGAGTCCCACCCTATGTTTTCTTTGTTGTACCAAGTCAATGCTTGAATTCCATGCTTCCATGGCTCCAACCATCAATATATAATATTACAAGAATACAAACAAGCTTTTTCTTATACCCCTACTCCACTGTGGTTGAGCTACTTCCAAGTTCCACCTACCCTATCTCCTCCGGAGAGTTTCAGAGCGAAGCTGCCAATGCCAGCTTGCCATAAACATATATAAAGAAATTATAGACCTATGTACATCATTTTATCCATTCATGATCCCATCAATTATTTAAAAATTTTGTTATTTGATTAAAATTCTGTAACTTCAAAGTTCAAACACAACATTATTATTTGATTGAAATTTTGTTACTTCAAATGGGCCTTGAAGGCTTCAAATTTGAAGCCTGGACGTGAGAGTGGGTTTGTCACAAATCTCCATCATAGGCTGTTTAGAATGACATTTATCAATTCCCAACTGTAGCAACAACAATAATTTCTTCTTTCTTCATATGTTCTATGTATACGTATATGATTCCATGTGCTCCTTGCCTTGCCCTATTTTCCATTGTCGCCCGATCGAAGCTCTTGAGAATTTAGTTTCCCTTTAACTTTCTTGAAATGGAGGGGACAAGGAAGACCATTTTTTTCACTTTGAAACCGAGTGCTTCCCTGTGTAGCTGCCACTAGCCACGGTTGCAGCCCTATGGGAAACACGTGTGTGCACTGCACCCCCCAGCTTTACCAAAAACCCTGGGGATTTGGGGAAGTTCCCACTCTGCCAACCTCCATGCATCTAGCTAATGAGTCAGATCAAGAATCCAGAGTTTGTATCTAAAACTATATTGCATAAGCTATTTTCCCCAATTGCTCAATCATCGAATCGATACCTTCCTCTAGTACACGGTTTAAGATTCTTGGTATTTATTAATATGGAGACCACCGATGCTATGACACTTACAATCCCAACTAGCTATCGAATTTCAATTTGATTGAGAATATGCAACAACATATGGTGAAGGACAATGTTGAAAGCTGGCAATTTTCTTAGAATGCCCAGTGCCCACTCCTGCGTTCGACTATACGAACGAGGACAAATTTTTTTTTGTAATCTTGATTTTTAAAATGACAATGCTACTTTACCTTTTGATTTTCTTTCCCTTATCAACTAGTTTGGAATAGAACAGGAACTTCAACCATCTATGCACCTCCTCTCTACTTGGTCTACCTATGTTTTACTTATGCTTCACAACCCATCCACTACTCCATCATACCACAGAGTTAGTATGTATAGTGAGATCTAGGGGGAGGGCTATAGAGAAGAAGCATCTACGGTCCTTAATCAGCTATTAAGAACAAAATCTACCTGGAGTCGGATAGTTCTCTTTGCTCAAACCATAACATATCATGGAACATGTAAGGAGCACTTAAACGTATTCTATCCCAAGTACGTGTGGCATTCATAGTGTTGAATGAAAAAGTAAAACATATATTGTTGTCATTGGCATTTAATTCTGTCATAGGGTACAAAATTAGAGTGACAAAGAAAATTGCTATTAGTTTTCAATCCAATCCAACTTCTTTGCTGAACTATTCTCTCTAATAGACTTGTGTAAAGGAGGATTATAAATGGCATAGGCAATGCAGTTGTTTGATAGAGGTGCATGAAAGTGAATTATTGTCCCCAATTCAACAAAGTAAAAAAAAGTTACCATTCATATTCTTTCCCTCACCTTTTCTACTACCTTTCTGCATACATCTCTATTGTTCACTAATTTAGCAATAGATACAGACCATAATCAACATCCAATGTTTTTGGCTTTTGAAACAATTTATTCCTTTTTTTCTTACATTATCATTTTTCCATTGTTAAGTAAGCTATATTTTATGTAGGCTAGAATTTATATTAGTTTGAAGAATGCTAGTGATTTACAAAGATTGAACTTTTCCAAGAATAAGCATCACGTTGCTTTTAGAAGAGTTGAAGAACCCAATTCTTCATCGAGCTTGTACTGTTTGAAGCAGCCTAGGAACCCATTTTAAGAGGTATTAAGTATTATTATACTGGTTAAAAGTTGGATTGGAATTGGGCTAGCAAGCTAATTGTAGCTGCACTAATGCAGACAAAAAAGATCTATAAAATTAGTTATGGCAATTCACACTGAACATCTGGAAAGTGGATATTCTATGTGTCTCCTAAGTTATGTTTCACTAATAAATTCCTCATGTTCATGAAAGAGTAAAATAGTATTATTTTTGGCTATAAGGATGAAAGTTGGATTGGAATGGGGTTAGCAAGTTAACTGTATTATTATACTGGTTAAAATTTTAAGAGGCAAGATCAATTTGGGAAACTGCTAAGATGTCAAAGGTGGCATAGTGGCCTAGAGACCGATCCGTGGGGCGAAATATGGTTTTGTTATATGACATATATAACATTCAGTGCTGCCATATCCACTGCAAAATAAAGCCTCTCCACTTTACTACGTAAATAAATAGTGAAAATTTGATGTTCTAGTACATTTTCAAATGAAAAGAATGACTTATTTTTACATGGCAGCATTGAAGGGTTCAATATCTCATAGCCCTTCAAAGTGAAATTGGACCCCACCCTTCAAATTTGATCCCTGCTCAGAACAAATTAAAAAATGCGCAAGTGTTTGCTTTGAATTCGTTTAAATTTATTTAAATAGTACTCTAGCTTGTATTTTGTCTTTGTGATTACTAGCTGTTTGGAATCAATTCAAAAAAATCTTGGTAATCAAACCTTCAAGAAGGGTAACTATGTGTTATGGGTTACAGTTTAGTAGTGTGAAAGTACTTCAAAATATTTCTTTTTATGCATAGTTGTTCAATGTTCTACTTGATTTCTGCCTGATTGTTTTGCTAGTTCTAGTATTTCATGAACACGAGACCATGTTCTTAAATGCATAGTTGTTGTTAATTCGATCTTTGGCATCAATAGATTTCTAGAATAATTCGTTGGTGCCAGTCCATGTGTTCCTCTCCATGACCTATATTGGCAAAATTGGGGAGATTAAGAAAATGTGTCATTTGAAATTAAAGAAATTACATTAGAACAATATAATGGGCCTCTTAAAGAACACATGAGCTTTGGGATTGGCCCAGTGGAATGTTGGGTCATGACTTCAAGCAAGGTGTTGAGTAGGTGTGTGATATTGAGTTATGCGTACAACTTGTTACTCCATTTGAAGTTTGTGATGTTTTTCTTTAACAATCTAATATGTGAAAAATGTAAAGACCAATTTTATATAGTACTAGAGGTAAAGGTAAACTAATGTAGAGTTTTTTTTTTTTAATTTCAACCAATCAATGTTCTCTTATATTGAAAAGCCCTGTCTATCTAAATAGTAGAAGCAAGTGAATCTAGACATCTTTATTTTACCTAAAGATATGACTCTACATTGCCCGGTCCAACACTCAATTGATTTGATAACTTATGCTCCCTCACCTAATAGTCCAATATAAAAATGTCATTTCAACTTATTCTCATAATTTAAATTTTATTTACGTAATGGCCAAATATAAAAATGTCTATTCAACTTACTCTCATCACTTATTTATAAAGGAAACCCCAACCTACCCACTAGCTAGACATAAAAGCAACAACTTACCATAAAAAATATTATCATGATTAAAGGTACATGTTGTTTTTCATTAGTGACACATGGTTTTTTCCCTTTGTTTTGTCTTTCTTGGTTGGATAGCATTTTATCCCTTTCAATCTATAAATTTATAGATTTTAATTTTTTTAAATCCTATTTGGGGTCTCATTGCAGTCATAAAACAATTTTAAAAATATAGCATTATTAAAGATATAACATTTTAATCAATGCTGGAATAAAGTGTCTAATAATTTAGCTATTTTTTTTTCATACGAAAAGAAAAATAACTTACTATTAATAGTGGCAAATAGTAATAGAGACATGAGTTAGAAATGACCACAACACCAAATACTATGGCTATAACCTGGCCTTTAGGTAGAGAAAAAAGAAACAAACTATCACACATAACAGTAATATCCATCAATCATAAGACGGCTACATCCCAGCCACTGAGGAAAATCCACGAATAGCAACAAGAACGGAAAATAAAAATAGCTAAACAGACCAACAACAACCTAAAAGTCGATACGTGCCCAAAGGACCACACAAAAAGACCGGTCCAAAAAAGGAAACCTCCCATAAGAGGCCACCAAACCAGTCAAAAAAGAAGTACCACCAGAATGTTGATCCAAGGGAAACAATGAAAACCAACTAATGGTTGGCCAAAAGGATCGAAAACTAAAAACCTGCAAAGGAAAAGAGTCAATAAATATGTACCCACAAAATATTTACAGCAACATGTGATCCATAGAGCCTGCAAACAACAATAGGTCATCCTCCCAATCCTCCCAAAAAATAAGTCCCAAAGGGTAAGTCAAGGCCCGCTTTGATAAGTCATCCGTCAATTGATTGTGAATACGGGGTGTTAACACCTGATTTTTTCTCCTTATAAATATCAAGTGTGAAGGGTATAGGGTTGGAGAAACATACCTGATAAAGCCTTGAAGCCCCAGTCTTTCTCCATTGTTGAGGGCCATAATATGGGAAATTAATATAAAAAAGACTAAAAGGGAGTACCCCATAAGAAGATTCGCAAAGAAGTATGTGAAGGAGCCTTCTAAACGAATAAATAACCCCAAATCCTGAGTTCGACAGCCGAAAGTATTATAATGATTAAGCCTCGGCAAGAGAACCACCGTAGATGCAAAGCGAAGCCAAGTCCATGGTCCAAAATTAATCTCGTCGAGAAGCTGCATGAAAGATAACCAAAAAGGTGGTAGTGACGGATGGTACCGCCAGATAGATGGCAGTTGGAGAGCTCATCGCGGGAAGAAAAGTGGTAAACAAAACCATCATAAGGGCACCAGATACTAGGATGGTGGAGTCATAAATCAATCCATGGTACGGAGAGTAGGTAGCCTAGATCGATGGTGCAAATATGAAGGAAGATGCGCGAAAGAACGGACAGTGAGTGGAACAGCCACCTGGAGGGCAACCAAATATCTTCTGTCTTTATTTTAATAAGTTTTTTTCATTTAGGGAAAATTGCTGCCAGATGTAAAAAGCAGTTATACATATCTCTTAATTTATATTTTGAAAGGATAGGTGGCAGAATTGTATTGATAGTTTGTTACCAAGCATTGTAACCATTTTCTGTTAAGAATTAGGTCGAATAGCAGGCTCTAGGAAGCTATATAATCATTGTAATAGAAGAACTAAGGGTGAGTGAATCATTGGGATGAATCCTAGGAGAGCTCAACTTTGTTTTTGAGATTTTATTGTTAAATATATCAGCAGTGTTTGAGGCTGGGTTATTTGCAGAGATTTTCTGTGTCATCTTTCTTGCAGTTTGTCTTTCCTTTTCCATGTTAATTTGTTTATCTCTTTGTATTTCATTCTGTTAAATTTCTCTCAGGCTTGGATAAGTGTAGCATTGGAATGGGATTCATAGAAATAATGCCCCTTTCCTTTCATTTCAAGCATTTCACCACCAGTTTCTTCTAAAGTTGGCATATGATTCATCCTTGTTAGATGCCCTATGCTAATGGATTGTTCATTCTTCTTCTACTTCACCCCTTAAAGCTCTTTGACTGTGCGTGGGTAGCTACCTTGCCTCTGTTTAGATATCTTATGCAGCTGCACTGTTATGTGTTTTATGATTCATCTTTTGACTCCATTCCCAATAGTTCTCCTCTTGATTCTCTTACCAAGGTTTTAAACAATTTGTTCCTGCAGAAATCTGATCGTCTGCACTCGTTGTTCATTGAATATCTTAAATGTTGAATGCTAGTCTGTTTCTTCATTATTGACAATCTTGATGATTTCCAGCTTTCTGTGAGTTAAAGAGAGAGCCCTCTCTATTTGTGTTAGGTCAGAAATGAAAACCAAAGACTGGTTAGTGGTTACCCAGAATTACCCTCTCCACAACCTAGGGGGTCAATTTTGGTGTTAACAAATTGGCGCCATTGCCAGGGAATGTGATTGTTTTATCAATCCCTAGGAAGAACGACATATACATCCAAATTTCAAAGAACAAAAGAGATCCCTATGGGAAAACAGAGGTTTCCGCATTATTCAAGAAGGTTGAAGAATTTTGCCCTGGCGACTCCACTTACAGAGATCAGACAATTCAGGAAGACTCCATTGGAGACAGATCAATACGCCAAAACATACTGCTGAAGAAATTCCAAAGGCATCCTGGCCTCAAGAAATATCCATACGAGAGGTAACCCTTTCCCTAAAATCTTGTTAGGAGTAGATAACCCTGAAAGTTTACTCAGACGGAAAACTGTGAAAGATCGGGCTAGTGCTCCTAGCATTGAGACTGCTTCCTTTTTAGAAGATGCATCTGTTTTTCAAGAGTTGGATCTAAATATTGATATTAGAAAACCTTTGTCAAGAACAAAATCTGATTCATACCTAAGCCTAGGAGAAGAACCTTTGAATAATTTTAAATCTTACCTCTTAGATCCTATGTGGTTTGATTCTAAAAATCTTGCCAAATTTGAAGGCGATGAACCCAATTTTCAGACCCCCCAAGCCCACACAATAATCCTAGCCAGTGATCTTGCTTAGAATACTTTCCCCCAAGCTCAGAATCCACCTAGACCTATGGCGGCCAGATTTGCACCTTTGATCCTGCCTGCTACTTTACATGACCTCCCTCAGAACTATGCTCAGAGAATTGTCTCTTACAATGGAGAGGGAGACTAGTCAGCAAAAGAACATGTTGATAGATTTGAAGATTTTATAGACTTGGAAGAGGTGGACCATGATAATGCTAAAATGAGGTTATTTGCTCAAAGCCTATATGGGGAACCTAAGAAATGGTTCAGACATCTACCCAATGCTTCCATAGCAGATTTTACATCTTTTAACGTATTGTTTCTAAAAAGATGGGAAACCATGGGAAGCCTTGCCATATTCTTATCCCAGTATAATCACTTAAAGAAAGGCGGGTTTGAATCAGTAAATGAGTTTTCTGTCAGATTCATGAAGGCTTATAATTCTATCCCCGATGACCTAAAACCCTCGGTAGGTGCTGCGAAGCTCCACTATGAAGATGCCTTTGACGGAGACTTCTTATGCACATTATGAGAAAGAAAATCAGCTTCACTGCCTGCTATGCTGAAGGATTCCGTAGAGGTTGAGGCCAACATGATGGCTTCTGGAAAATTAAAGGGAAAAACTGAAGCAGATAAGAAAAAGCAAGAAAACCAAGCCTCTTCTAGTGAGGCTAAATTTGATACCATGATGAGAACTATGGAAAAATTGATGGATAGGTTAGCCATGGAGAATAAACCTCCTATTAGGGAACAACCTAAAAATCAGATAAGGAACCCTAACTTTAGAAGGCCGCTCCCTCCAAGAAATCCAAGAAACCAAGAAGACCACCAGGTTAGACCTCCCTTTCCTGAGAATTTGGTAGATGAAGAAGGACCTGAAGACCCTGCTGCTAACTAGATACATCTCTTGGACACCCTAGAACATGTGGTTCATTTGACTGAGAAGGAGCATGATTTTTTCACGAAAGGAAATGCTGATAAAGCCGCATCGTTCGATTTTTAACAGTACCAAATGGGTTACATGAATGCTGTGGACGATATCTAGAGAAAGATGAGGTTGAGAAACAAAGAAATACTAATAACTGAAGGGAAGTCGGCACAGAGTCAGCCCCCTAAGGTTCAACAGAATACATATAAACTAAAGGAGAAACAACCAGAGGATCCTACACAGAAAATCTCAGAAGATAAGGGGCAACATTCTAAAGAAGGTAGGCAACCAGAAGTCCCTGAAGTAGGAAAACCAACATCAATATTCAACTTGAAGGTTGAGCTATCTAAGGTAAAGATCTCTATCCCCCTGAATGAACTATTGAGAGTTAATGAATACAGGGAAGAGATAAATAACTTAGTAAAGGAGAAGGCAAGAAATACACAAGACATGTTGGAAGTGACAGATGATGCTCCCACTATAATCTTTGGTTCCAAACTGGAGGAACCTGATGATGAAGAAGTCCCTCCCTTCTATTTGAGTCTGAATATCCATAATAAGTTATTACACAATGCCCTGATAGATTATGGAGCTTCGCACAACTTGATGCCAAATTCGGTGGTGGACCTGTTAGGGTTAGAGGTCACTAGACCCTATAAGGACCTATATTCTTTTGACTCCAGAAAGGTACTCTGTTTAGGACTAATTCAAGATGTAGTTGTGATGCACCTGCAACAATTAATTAATACGAATACGCGAAATAGCAGAAATGAAAGAACTCAGAATCACTTTTATATTGATCACAGGCCACTTCGAGGGGGCAACCTCCTATGAGCAAGCTCAATACAAATAACTTCACGGTGCCTTCATAGGTCTCAACACACACTTATATACTAAGTCTAGGCACCAATACTATGGGTCGAAACCATGGGCAACTACAAATAATGGATCAACAGTACTACGGGCGACTTACAAAGCATATGCGCCAACAACAATAACACAAACTATTGATCAACAAATCCTATGGGACGACTTACAAAGCATATGCGTCTAGCAACAACATACTAACAAAGTAAAGACATGGGTTCCTAACATCCCCTCCCCCTTAAAAAAAAGCTTTGTCCTCAAATCTTTAGATGTGGAAATTGTTGTTGAATCTGAAGGAGTGGTTCCCATGTAGCATCCTTTGGTTGCATGTCGTGCCACTTAATTAAGACCTCTGTGATAGAGCGAGAGCGAAGCTAATGTGTGTGCTGATTGAGGATGTCCTCTGGCTCCAAAAGGATGGATCCTTCATTATCCAGTTCGGGTAAAATCGTTTGTCCACTGATGTTGGTGCCAAGAACTTTCTTCAGACAAGAGACATGAAAGACTGGATGAATGCAGGAAGAAGGAGGAAGTTCCAATTTATAAGTAACGGACCCAATCTTCTGAAGAATCCGATATGGCCCATAGAACTTTGGAGCGAGCTTATGATGCCCTTTCAGTTTCAAGGAGGATTGTTTGTATGGCTGGAGACGAAGAAAAACCATATCGTCAACTTGAAAAGTGCGCTCAGAACGGTGCTGATCAACTTGTTGCTTCATGCGATTTCTTGCCATGTGAAGATTGTCCCGCAAAATGCTAAGAATCTGATCGTGGTTTCAAAGGACCGTGTCAACTTCCTGAACTGGTGAACTTGTGGGGGTGTATGGAAGAAGAGCTGGAGGTGCTTGACCATAGACTGCTTCATATGGGGTCATTTTAGAGGCAGTGTGGTAAGAGGTATTGTACCACCATTCAGCGAGAGGGAGCCACTTTGCTCACTGATGTTGTTGTTCCGAGGTGAAGCAACGAAGATAAGTTTCCAAGCATTTATTGATAATTTCAGTCTGACCATCTGTTTGTGGGTGATACCCTGAACTCATCTTTAGTTTGGTGCCAGTGTGGCGAAATAGTTCTGTCCAAAAATGACTGGTGAAATTCGCATCACGATTTGAGACAATGGAAGAAGGGATGCCATGAAGATGAAAGATATGGTCCAGGAAAATTTGAGCGACGGAGCAGGATGTATAGGGATGGCTGAGAGCACAAAAATGACTATATTTGGAGAGGCGACCAACCACAACGAGAATCACTGTCTTCCTGCCAGATTTAGGGATCCCTTCAATGAAATCCATAGAAATATCTGTCCAAATCTGTGTAGGTATGGGAAAGGGTTCAAGCAATCCTGGAAGGAGTGTTGTTTTACCCTTATTGCATTGGCAGGTATCACATTCGGCCACCATCTGTTGAATTATCCTTTTCATTCCCTGCCAAAAGAAGTTATGCCGTGCTCGTTCATACGTTTTGAGAAACCCAAAGTGCCTTGCCGATGGAGAAGCATGGAGTTCATAGAAGACAACCTGTTGAAGATCTATGCTTTGGGGAAGCACCAGACGACCCTTGTATCGCAGAGAAGCACCATCCCAAGAGTAATGTGGTATAGTAGAAGGGTTGTTGGTCAAGCGTTGGATGATTTGAGATAAGGAAGAGTCATTGACATAACCCCGTTGAACATATTGCAACCAATTTGGAACAGGCATAGAAATAGCTAAAAGAGAACCTTGGGCATCAAATGTGCGAGAAAGAGCATCTGCCACAATATTGTCTTTACCCTTCTTGTAAGTGATCTCATAGTCATAACCCATGAGTTTGCTAACCCATTTCTGTTGTACCGGGGAGGAGACACGCTGGTCCAAGAAATATTTCAGACTCTAGTGATCAGTCTTGATGCATAAATGATTCCCTAATAGGTATGGGCGCCACTTCTGTACTGCATGCAAAATAGCCATCATTTCCTTCTCATAGGTAGAGGCAGCTAAATTCTTACCTGAAAGGGCTTTGCTGGTGAACGCAATGGGGTGTTCATCTTGAAGGAGAACAGCACCAAGTCCATTGCCGCAAGCATCACTCTCAATAGTGAAGGGCTTGGAAAAATCGGGCATAGCTAGCGCAGGTGTAGTACACATAGCTTGTTTTAGTTTGTCAAATGCACACTGAGCAGCAGGTGTCCATGTAAAAGCATCCTTTTTCAATAGAGCAGTTAATGGAGCTGCAATCTTCCCATAATCCTTGACAAACTTGCGGTAGTATCCAGTTAACCCCAAAAATTTACGAAGGCTCTTGAGTGTCTGAGGATGCGGCCAATTGTTCATGGTATCGATTTTGGCAGGATCCACGCGAACCCCTTGTGCTGAGATAATGTGCCCGAGATACTCAACTTCCTTCTGTCCAAAAACACATTTAGACTGCTTGGCATGGAGATGATGGTCAGAGAAAAGTTGCATGACAAGATCCAGATGCTAGAGATGTTCATCCCATGTTTTACTGTAGATGAGGATATCATCAAAGAATACCAGAATGAATTTCCGCAAGTAGGGTTGAAATATTTTATTCATTAAGGCCTGGAATGTGGAAGGAGCATTAGTGAGGCCAAAGGGCATGACCAAAAACTCATAATGGCCATCATGTGTGTGGAAAGCTGTTTTAGGGATATCATCCTCATGAACCCGAATTTGATGATACCCAGAACGAAGATCCAACTTGGAGAAAAAGTGAGCCCCATGAAGCTCATCAACAATAGGAATTGGAAACTTATCCTTGATGGTGAGGTGATTAAGTGCTCGGAAGTCAATGCAGAGGCGCCATGACCCATCTTTTTTGCGGACAAGAATAACTGGAGAAGAAAAGGAACTAGTGCTTGGGCAAATAATACCTTGCTTCAATAAGTCTCGAACGAGCATTTCAATCTCCGTTTTTTGGTGAAATGGGTAGCGATAGGGCCTGATGTTGGGAGGAACGCTGCCAGGAAGGAGCTGAATACGATGGTCTTCTGGCCTGGAAGGTGTCAATCCCACTGGTTCAACAAAGACACATGTATATCGATCCAGAATTTGTTGTAGATCGAAAGGAGTAGTGGAGACCGCTGATGGTTGCATCTGAATGGAATGGATCTGAGCGATGACACCATGTGAATTCTTCTTGAGGAGTTTTTCCATGTGATGTGAACTGATGATGCTGAGAGAACCTGGTTGTAATCCTGTCAAGGTGTGGTTTTTTCCATTGAGGAAAAACTGCATCCAAAGTTCAGCAAAATCCCATAAGATAGGGCCAAGTGTGCGTAGCCATTGAGCGCCCAAAACCACATCACATCCACCTAAGGGCAAGGCAAACATGTCAAAGCACAAGGTATAATATCCCATAGAGATACGCACATTTCGACACTTCCCTTTGCAAGGTAAGGTGCCCCCATTGGCAACCATGACTTCAAAGTTGGAGCAAGGATGGATAAAACAATCAGCTTGTTTGGCGATCTGAGGGTAAATGAAATTATGGGTGCTACCAGAATCAATGAGTATTGTAAGAGGAATCTTCTTGAAGTAACCCCTGACCCGCATTGTTTGGGGGGTGGTGATTCCAGCTAAAGCATGGAGAGATATCTCTGGCTGGTCATCTTGAGACGGAGGGTCAATAGGCGGTTCCTGAATGTCGACCGGAGCATCCAGTGTTTCTGGATCTTCGTCACCAATTTCAGAGGCAGGCGGAGACTCCACATCCAAGAGATAGAGCTTTTGCTGAACACATCTATGTCCCCGAGTAAATTTCTCATCACAATTATAGCAAAGCCCCTTTTCTCTGCATGCTTGCATCTCTGTTTCAGACAGACGCTTGATAGGAGTCAGTCGAGGAGCCTGCGGTATAGGTGGTCGCTAAGAACCCATATTTCGGAAGGGAACAAAAGTGGGCTTGGACCGTTGTTGGGCTGCAATCTTGTCTTCTTCCAACTTAGCCAACCCTAGGGCTTCCATCATTGTGGTGGGACAAAACATTTTGAGCTCAGAGCAGATGGCCTCCTTTAGACCACTGATAAAACAACTCCGGTAAAAGTCATCAGACAATCCTTCGGTGTGATTGGCTAGGTTCTCAAATTCGGTTTGATACTCTCTCACAGTGCCAATTTGGAAAAGTTTAGTGAGGGCACCGGTGAAGTCATCAAAATCACTAGGACCAAATCGTTGCAAAAGGAGATGACAAAAGTGTGACCATTTGGGCTCTGGATGAGCCTTGATGTACCAACGGTACCATTGAAGAGCTTCCTGTTCCAAGTGAAAGGATGCCAGTGGAACTTTGTTGACATCAAAAGTATTATGCAGACTGAAATACTGTTCTGCACGATAGATCCATCCAGTTGGATCAGTACCATTGAAGCAAGGAAAATTAAGCTTCGGACCACGAATATTACTGTAAGAAGAGAACCCATTGTCTGATGAAGACTCGGACTACCGTTTGTTGTTCATAGCTGAATGTTCAAGATGGAGGTTGAGAAATTTTTCATCAAGATCCTGGAGTTTGGCTTGGATGGCTATAAGTGCTTCTTCCATGGTTTTTGCTCCTGCACAGGTGACAACCATAACCAGGAGTTTTTTTTTTTTTTTGTGACTGTGTAGGGAAACAAAAACAGAAATTGCTTCAGTAAGGGAAAATCTGGATTTGGGAAAAAATCTGAAGGGTAATTGGGGTTTGACTAGGTGTTGGACACTGTCGACTAGATAGGGAAGCAAAAATGAGGATTTCAGAAGCACGGTGAAAGAATGGAAAAATTTGGCAGAGGGGGACAAAGAAGCAGAATTCAGAAAGGAACTCTATGGTAAAATTTGAAGGTGATTGGGTGAAATCTAAGGAAGTTATGGAAAATCCTAAAAATAGATAAATGTGGGATTTCGGGCTTTGGGAAGGGGAATTGGGGATAGGGTCCTCAGGAATAAAATCTACAGAATGGGATGACAGGGGTTCCCCAAAAATTTCAAGGCAAACAGAGTGAAAACAAGGGAGATATGGACAAAAAACTGAATTTTATACCTTTTTTTTTCCAGACTAGAGTGGCTACGGCTCGAAAGGGATCTGGAACAGCGTCGAATGGATTGAAAATGGCTAGATCTAGAACGGGTTGCAAAAATGGATCTGAAACGGTGCAGTAGTGATCGACAATAGCTCAGCTGAAAGTAGATATGGACCCCAGGTATGTGCGGCTTCCTAATAGTTCAAAGATTTCACTCGACCACCAATGCTGTCTGACGGCTTGTGTATTGGGGAAGTACCCTTCACTCCACGGCTCAGGTAAAACTGATAACCGCTTTTCCACAAACGATAGCTCTTGGTTTACCTCACAGGTGGGAACTAGTCAATCAGGTAGGGGTCGTTTCCCTTTTCGCTGGCAGGTCCTCTCAATGGGCCAGCTACTTCGGGGTTCCTGTGGTACTCCTCACAATGAGTTTTAGGGCTTATGCCCAAGTACTTCCCACAGTTAAGTGGATAGAGATTATTCCCAAATCCAAACCTGCAATAGATGCAAAAACAAATTGGCAGAAATTTCACCCAGCGAGCCCAAGAAAGTGCTCTGATACCAGATGTGATGCACCTACAACAATTAATTAATACGAATATGTGAAATAACAGAAATGACAGAACTCAGAATCACTTTTATATTGATCACAGGCCACTTCGAGGGGGAAACCTCCTATGAGAAAGTTCAATACAAATAACTTCACGGTGCCTTCATAGGTCTCAACACACACTTATATACTAAGTCTAGGCGCCAATACTATGGGTCAAAACCATGGGCCACTACAAACAATGGATCAACAATACTACGGGCGACTTACAAAGCATATGCGCCAACAACAATAACACAAACTATTGATGAACAAATACTATGGGACGACTTACAAAGCATATGCGTCCAACAACAACATACTAACAAAGTAAAGACATGGGTTCCTAACAGTGGTGGTAACCCTCGCCTAGATTCTAGCGAAGAGTGTCATGATGGACATAGTGGTTGCTAATTTACTTGCTAAGTTTGGGATGTTGTTGTCTAGATCCTGGGTAAAAAAGCTAAAAGGAACCATGCAGATGGACCTATCCTATGCAACTATACCACTTTTCGGAAGCAATAGGAAGTTATACAGAGAAAAAATGATGCCTTATGTGGTCAACAGTGACGACAAGCCTGAAAATCACCCTATATTCGCTATAGATACAGACATGGGTTCCTAAATCCTTTTCAATGATGGTCCACATACTGATCCTAAACCTCCATTTTTTCATGAAGTAGAGGAAGACAGAGAGTTCGTAGCTAGGCATGAAGCATCAGAGAGGCAAAAAAATGAAGAAGGATTGTCGAAGATGTACTTTGATGGTTCACTAAGCAAAAATGGAGCTGGGGCTGGGGTTTGGATCGTACCTCTAGACCAAGAATCTAGGGCCCTATCCTATAAATTGAATTTTGAATGCACAAACAATGTGGCTGAATATGAAGCTCTACTTTTAGGACTGAGAGCTCCAAAAGATTTGGGAGCCAGGAGAGTACATGTGTTTGGAGATTCAGAACTGGTGGTGAACCAGGTGAATGATAGTTATCAAGCGAAGCACCCCAGGATGAGAGCTTATAGAAATGAAGTTTGGGACATGTTTGGGAATTTTTTTGATGAACATAAGATCTGGGAAATTCCGAGATGTGACAATCAAGTAGCTGACTCCCTGGCCACTACTGCAGGAGGTTTTAAAACACCCATTTTTTCCCAAGAAAAATACGAGGACGAAGTGATAAATAGGCCATCTATCCCAAGTAATTCCAAGTATTGGCAAGTGTTTGAAGATGACCTACAAATTAGGAGATTTTTGGAACTGTCTCATGAGTTTGCTAATGTTCAGATCGATACAAAAAATGAGAATGTAGAAGGTCTAATGGACCAGGAGCGGTCAAAAAGTGAAGAGAATGAAAATCAGGGTTGGAAGAACACTCTAGGCGGAAAAGACATTGTCTAGTTAAAAAGCAACTATATTCCCAAAGGAGTGATACCTCTGGAAAAGCTCTTTGACCAAAACGATGTGGCAAAGAATCCAAAATTCGAACCTCCCAAGGATACAGTAGAAGATCAGAACTTGGGTTCTATCAGGAAACCTCAGACGGTAAAATTGTCCAAAAATTTGGAGAACAGGAGGAAAAAGCAGTATGTTGATCTGATGAAAAAGTATGCTGTTGCCTTCGCCTGGAGCTATGAAGAGTTAAAGGAGTATGATACCTCAATGATCCAGCATTCCATCCCAATTCAGCCTGGAGAAAAACCTTTCAAACAAAAGTTAAGAAGAATAAATCCCAAGTTGGTACCGGTGGTAGAAAAGGAGATCAAGAGGTTGTTCAATGCGAAGATTATTGTTACTTTGAGATTCTCTCAATGGGTAGCAAACCTAGTTCCTGTAAGAAAAAAGAATGGAGAGATTAGGATCTGTATAGAATTTAGGAATTTGAATAGATCTTCCTTGAAAGATAATTACCCCTTACCAAAAATGGAACACATCTTGCAGAAAGTAGTAGGAGCTAAAAGGATTTCTACAATGGATGGTTTCTCTGGGTACAATCAGATCAAAGTCAGCCTAGAAGACCAAGAAAAGACTGCTTTTACCACTCCATGGGGTACTTTCATGTATGCTAAGATGCCTTTTGGATTGATGAATGCCGGAGCTACCTTCCAGAGAGCGATGGACATTGCCTTTGCTGAAGAGAAAGATAAGTTTCTGGTTGTGTACATGGACGATATAACAGTATACTCAAAGTTTGCTGACGAGCATCTAAAACACCTAGAACAGGTTTTTAAGAAGTGCATAAAATATGGTATCTCCCTCAACCCAAAGAAATCCCACTTTGCGTTAGAAGAGGCTAAACTCCTAGGACATATTATTTCTAAAGAAGGTATTAGGATTGACCCTGGGAGGGTTAGTGCGATCCAGAAAGTTGGAGAGCCTAGAAGTAAAAAGGAAGTGCAATATTTTATTGGACAAGTGGGTTTTCTAAGAAGGTTCATACCTAGCTTTGCTGAGATTATGATGAGCATTACCAATATGCTAAGAAAGGAAAACCAGATAAGGTGGACGAAGGAAACAAGAGATTCGTTCAAAGGAATAAAAAATGCTATTTCTAAGGCCCCTGTATTAGCCAGCCCTGATTTCTCTAAAGATTTCCTGATTTTTTCTTATGCTTATGAGCATACAATAGCAGGAGTGTTGCTCCAGAAGAATGATCAGAATGCAGAACAACCAATTGCTTTTTTCAGCAGAGTATTAAGAGATGCATAATTAAAATATGATATCATGGAGAAACAAGCTTATGCTTTAATCAAGTCATTGAAAGATTTCAAGGTCTATATTCTCCATTCACACATCATTGCTCATGTCCCAAATAGTGCAGTAAAAGGTATCCTCACCCAAGCTGATCCAGAAGGAAGAAGAGCAAAATGGATCGATGTGTTGCTAGAATATGACCTGGATATAAAGCCCACCAAACTGATAAAGGGGAAAGGGTTAGCAAAATTGATGACCAAAGCTAACTATGACTCCTTGCAACTAAATTTTTTGCAAGACTCTTTATGTCAGCTGGATGTAGGATTACAAATAAAGCCCGAATTTTCTACATCTCCCTGGTAATCTAACAGTGTTTATGTATTTCAAAATCTATAGGCTCCAGCAGGATTAAGTAAGAGAAGGGCCAGAGCCGTAAAATTAAAGGCCACAAAATACTATATCATGAATCAGTTCTGGTACTGGAGGGACCCTGGGGGTGTACTGCTAAATTTCCTATTAGAGGAAGAAGCCAAACATACTAAGAGAGAATTTCATAAGGGGGACTGTGGTGGTCACCATTCTTGGAAGGTCATAGTGAACAAGATCCTGAGGGTCGGTCTCTATTGGCCCACCATGTTCACAGATGTATATAAAGAAACAGTAGCCTGTCACCAATGTCAAATTTTTGAAGGAAAGAGGAAAGTTGTATCACTACCCCTTCACCCAGTCATAGTAGAAGCTCCTTTTCAACAATGGGGACTTGATTCCATTGGGGAGATAAACCCTAACTCTTCTGGGTAGCACAGGTGGTTATTGATGGCCACAGATTACTTCACTAAGTGGATAGAAGCTATACCTACCAGGAATGCAATAGAAAATGCTATTATGGACTTTCTGGAGGATAATATCCTATCTAGATTTGGTTTCCCCAAAAGGATTGTGACTGATAATGTTCCTGCCTTTTGTTCTAAGAAGATGGTTAATTTCTGCCACAAATATCATATCAGTATGAACCGCTCTACAGCCTATTACCCCCAAGGAAATGGTCTCACAAAATCCTCCAATAAAAGCTTAGTAAAGATCATAAAGAAATTATTGGAAGAGAATTAGAGGGCATGGCACACTAAGCTGAAGCATGCTCTGTGGGATGATAGAATAAGAACTAAAAGGGCCATTGGAATGTCTCCATTCCAGTTGGTGTATGGAGCTGAATTGGTTTTTCTAGCTTCTTTGGGTTTACCAGTTATGAGGTTGCTGCAAGGGTTAGAAGAAGAACTGAATCATATGCAAAGGAGAGTGAACCAGATAATTGAGTTAAATGAGTTGAGAACTAAAGCCTATGACAGAGTAGAAGGACACCAAGAAAAGATGAAGGAGGCATTTGATAAGAAGACCAAGGAAGATAAATTTCAGGTGAATGACCTAGTTCTGAAATGGGACTACCCAAGAGAAGACAGACACAGTAAATTTGACCATATGTGGATGGGTCTGTACATCATTGCTGCACCCAGAGGAACGAACTCTTTTATACTAGAAGAGAAAGATGGGTCTTCCTGGTCGGGAGGACCAGTAAATGGAAGATTTCTAAAGCATTATCTGTCCTAGACGAGCCAAGTAATTCATGTACCATAAATTGTACATATTTTCCCTTTTTCTTTTTGTTTTTTGGAAGTTTAGCGGCAGACCAGAAGACTTGAATCCCGAAGTGAAGGCCCTAAGGTCTGAAAAGGGAGGCCATGCAATTTTTGTTTTGTTTTCTTTTTTTAAGTATTCGACCCAGAGGCGAAGGCAAGCGCAGTTCCCAGCGTTAGGTTCTGAGAAAAATTTTCAATCTAGGGCCATAAGAAAATATGCCCAATGGACCAGGCACTTAGTCTACAGAGTTCTTTGCTACCTCGCAGGGAGGATAGCATCCCCGAGTTGGAGTCAGTTGTTAACACCTAATTTTTTTGCCTTATAAATATCAAGTGTGAAGGGTATAGGGTTGGAGAAACATACCTGATAAAGCCTTCAAGCCCCAGTCTTCCTCCATGGTTGAGGGCCAGAATATGGGAAATTAATATAAAAAAGACTAAAAGGGAGTACCCCATAGAAGATTCACAAAGAAGTACGTGAAGGAGCCTTCTAAACGAATAAATAACCCCAAATCCTAAGTCCGACAGCCTAAAGTATTATGACGATTAAGCCTCGGCAAGAGAACCGCCGTAGATGCAAAGCGAATCCAAATCCACGGTCCAAGATTAATCTCGTCGAGAAGCTGCATGAGAGATAACCAAAAAGGTGGTAGCGACAGATGATACCCCCGGACAGATGGCAGTTGGAGGGCTCGTCGCGGGAAGAAAAGTGGTAAACAAATCCATCATAAGGGCACGATATACCAGGATGGTGGAGTCATAAATCAATCCATGGTGCAGAGAATAGGTAGCCCACATCGACGGTGCAGAGATGAAGGAAGATGCGCGAAAGAATGGACAGTGGGTGGAACAACCACCTGGAGGGCATCCAAATATCTTATGTCTTTATTTTAATAAGTTTTTGTCATTTAGGGAAAATTGCAGCCAGATGTAAAAAGTAGTTATACATATCTATTAATTTCTGTTTTGAAAGGATAGGTGGTAGAATTGTATTGATATTCTGTCACCAAGCATTGTAACCATTTTTTTGTTAAGAATTAGGTCGAATAGGAGGCTCCAAGAAGCTATATAATCATTGTAATAGAAGAACTAAGGGTGAGTGAATAATTGGGCTGAAGCCTAGGAGAGCTCAGCGCTATTTTTGAGATTTTATTGTTAAATATATCAATAGTGTTTGAGGTTGGGTTATTTGCAAAGATTTCCTGTGTCATCTTTCTTGCAATCTGTCTTTCTTTTTTATGTTAATTTGTTTATCTCTCTTTGTATTTCATTATGTTAAATTTCTCTCATGCTTGGATAAGTGTAGCATTGGAATGGGATTCATAGAAATAATGCCCTGTTCCTTTCATTCCAGGCATTTCACCACCCATTTCTGCTAATGTTGGCATAGGATTCATCCTTGTTAGATGCCCTATGCTAATGGATTGTTCATTCTTCTTCTGCTTCACCCCTTAAAGCTCTTTAACTGTGCGTGGGTGGGTACCTTGCCTCTGTTTAGATATCTTATGCAGCTACACTATTATGTGTTTTATGATTCATCTTTTGACTCCATTGCCCAACAGTTCTCCTCCTGATTCTCTTACCAAGGTTTTAAACAATTTGCTCTTACAGAAATCTGATCGTCTGCACCCGTTGTTTATTGAATATCTTAAATGTTGAATGCTGGTCTATTTCTTCATTATTGACAATCTTGATTATTTCCAGTTTTCTGTGAGTTAAAGAGAGAGCCCTCTCTATTTGTGTTAGGTTAGAAATGAAAACCAATGACTGGTTAGTGGTTACCCAGAATTACCCTCTCCACAACCTAGGGGGTCAATTTTGGTGTTAACATGGGGCAAATGCTGGAAACTGATACACTGAAACCATCAATCAATGAACCGGTATACCAGAGCCAAACAGATTGATCCAGGTGGATATTGGTGGCCACCCACCTTTCTAACTGGCTCAAAATAGTTTTCTAGCAATTTTGGTAATTTACTATTTCTAGCAATTTTTTCAGGTCCTGAACTTCCGGGGCCATTTTGAGGCCCTAAACGACCTTTTTTTGGCGATTTAGGGGGCCAAATGGTTTCTAATGACATGCGCTTGATTCCATTTAAAAGTTGTAAATCTCGGATAGACCTTTCCAATGAGCTACCGAGCACTCCAAACGGAGATCATATGCAAAAGTTACGACCCCGTGAAGTTGATGTACTAACTTACCCAAACAAGGCCCACATGACTTTTGGCGCTTCATCTCCTAGGGTTAGGTTTTTGGATGTCTAGGGTTTTTGACATTCCAGTTTATTGTAAAAAAGGCCTTGAGAACCTCATTGTAACCATCTTCTTGCGAATGAGCGTAGCCATCACATCTCTTCTCATAGATAAGCCGCCACCATTCCAGCAAGCTTGTTTTTCGTTGCATTTTACAGTTTTAGCTTATTCCTTTATTGAATCGAAAACCAGTTTTACTATATCTCTATTATTTTGTGTTAAGCATCTGATAATAATCTATATTCATTTCGTTCTGCTCATAAAATCTAGATCAGTGGTATTAGAGTGGTCTGCTCCTTGTCGTCTTAATGCATGTCCCCAACGAGGTCAGGGTACAAAGAATTGGGTCTCGAGCTTGTTTCTCTTGAGGACAAAATCTCTCGCATTCCCAAGCGACCTCTCATGGTAGGAGAAAAGAAAGATGACAAGACAGGAGATCCTTTCAAAATGTTGCTTGAGGAAGCCCTCACGCAACAAAGGAACGAGATGATAGATAGTGTGACACAAATCCTTCGACGACTACCAACAAGCAACGCATCTTCCTCGAGCGGAGGTGCTGTCCCCTTCAGGGTACAAATCAACTTTGATCTTCCTATATTTGAAGGTCAGATAGACACAGTTGCTATAGATAAGTGGTTGAATCTACTAGATGGGTATTTTTTTGTCCATAACCTTTCAAATAGAGAAAAGATTACTTTTGCACTCCTCAAAGCTGTTCCCCATTTCAAAAATTGGTGGGAAACTTTCTGCGAGCAAAAGGACACAGAGAAAACCTCGTTATTTTCAGTCATGGCCACCTAGGAATCCTTCAGGAATTCTATTAAGGAACAACACTACCCTGTTGGAAGTTATGACGACTTGTATACCAAATGGACCACACTGCGATAAGAAAGAGACCAAGCAGTGCCAGAGTTCACAAATACCTTCCATACCTTGTGCACCAAGATGGGTATCAAAGATTCAGAATGACATCTAGTGCTCAAGTATCGCGGTGGTTTGCATAGATACATCCAGACCGAAATGGAATTTCTAGACATCTCTTCCTTGGGTGCGGCCTACCGATATGCCGTCAAAATAGAGCAGAAGTTCAAACAAAAGACATGGCAATTTGGGCCTGGTAACCCCTCACAACAAAAGATAGGAAAGGCCAGCCCCAACCCATAGAATAAAGGATAGAGCAAAAATGGACAGTATCAGGACAACCAGTCCAAGCCACAAGCAAAGAAGGACAACAAAAAGACAAAGAAAGATACCGGGAAGTTGTGCGACTTCCATAAGAGCCCTTGGCATAAAATTGTTGACTACTGCTCAAAGCAGTCACTGGTGGCCAAAGTAAAATCATCTGAATCAGATGTAGATTCTGAATCTGAGTCCGAACCAGAAAGGGGAAGATGGATCATCGACGTGGAACCTCGTGCCACCATTGCTATCACCAAGCTCCAGCCTGGTGAACTAGATGAGCCAGAAGATGGAGAACGCCTCTTCCATTCACAGATGTGGGTAAAAGGCACCCCGTTGCACTTCATCGTTGACAACGGTAGCCAGAAGAACCTCATCTCAGCAGAGGTCATCAAGCGCCTAGCCCTGCTGACAATGCCACACTCACAACCCACACCATTGGATGGCTTCGCAAAGGAAGCGATCTCGGTTTCAGCCAACAGTGTCGACTGTCGTACGGCATCAAGCCCTTCAAGGACGAGGTATTGTGTGATGTTGCTCCTCTTGAAGTTTCAGATGTTCTTTTGGGCCAACCTTATTTATGGAAACGTCATGGTATATATGAGTCTAGGCCTCGTAGTATCGTTATTTCTTTGAACAGGAAATTGTACAGGATACCCGAGGCAGCCCCTCCTAGTGTTATTTCCTTGATCTTTGCCAAGCAATGCAGGAAGGTAATCTCTTAGACCAGGAAATTTGTCTTCTTCATGATTCTCTCTCAGAGTGAGAGAAAGATCGCAGCCACATCCAGGGCCTCCATGACCGATCTCTCCACACAACAAAGCAAGTGGATAAGGTGGTGGAAGAATACTCAGAGATATTCTCCTCTCCTACTGAGGCACCTCTGTACTGCCAGGTCAAGCATCCCATCGATCTAACCTCAGGCGCACCGCTACCCAATGGGCCAGTTTATTGCCGCTCTCTGTTGGAAAACGAGGAGATCAAGAGGTAGATCCAAGAATTGCTCCACAAGGGGCACATCCATCCTAGCTCATCACATTGTGGGAGCCCAATCGTGCTAGTGCAGAAGAAAGATGGGACCTGGTGACTCTGCATTGATTACCGGGCCTTGAATAAAATCACAGTCCACAACCGGTACCCAGTTTCCCGAATCGACGACCTCCTTGATCAGCTCACGGGGGTCAAATACTTCAGTAAGTTTGATCTGAAGTTTGGCTACCACCAAGTCCCAATAGAACAGACAGATGTATGGAAGACTGCCTTCAAGTCAAAAGAAGGTCTTTTTGAATGGCTGGTCATGCCCTTTGGTTTGACAAATGCTCCAGCAACTTTTATGAGGATGATGGACGATATCCTACGAACTATCACCAATAATTTTGTGGTGGTGTATCTGGAAGACATCCTCATCTACAACAAGACTTGGGAGGAACACTTGCAACATATTCAGCAGGTTCTGCACACCCTGCAGCAGCACAAACTATATGTAAACTTGGAAAAATGCTCCTTCGGCATGGACCTGGTCCATTACTTAGGCTACATTGTTGGTCGACATGGTGTACATGTGGATCCAGCCAAGATCCAGGTCATCCGTGACTGGCCCGCCCCAACCACACTCACTGAACTTCGGAGATTCTTGGGCCTTGCCAATTTCTATCATTGGTTCATGTTGGGATTCTCTCATATCACATGGGCCCTCAACCAAGTAACCAAGGATGGAGGTAAGGAAAAATTTGTGTGGGGCTTGTCCCAACAACAAGCCTTCGATGACTTGAAGAAGTGTTTGTGCTCATCGCCGGTACTCTCATTACCAAACCTGCAACATCCCTTTGAGATCAAGACAGATGCTTTAGATTATGCTGTGGGCATCGTTCTCACTCAACACGGCCACCCCATGGCATATCGTAGTGAGACACTACCAGATGTTGTCCGTAAGTACCCTACTTACAACAAAGAAATGTACTCCATTGTGCAAGCCTACTGCCAGTGGAGACATTACATTCTTGGGAAGGAGACAGTCATCCACACTGATCACAAGCCACTATAGTTCATGTAGACCCAAGGAAAGTTGCAGAATGACCGCCATCAGAAGTGGTCAACATACTTACAACAGTTACACCTCAACATCAAATATAATACAGGGAATGCCAACCGAGTTGCTGACTGCCTTAGTCAACCTCCAGTCACGACACTCACCACGATGCTAGACTCTTGCGGCCATGAGACCTCCAGATGGCCCCACCTCTATGAGAAAGACGCTAACTTCTCCACCACCTACCAAATATTGGGCACCAACTTAGTGGTCACTAATTTCCATCTTCAGGATGGGTTGTTGTGCTGTCTGGGCCATCTCTGCGTTCCATCAAGCGAGCGTGCGAAGCTGATAAGGGAAGCTCACTACAGTTAGGTGGAAGGACACTTTGGTGTTGAAAAGACAGTGGCAGTGTTGCAGAAACATTTCTATTGGCCGAAACTTTGACAGGATGTCGGCAGGTATATCAAGTCCTGCACTGCTTGCACTATTGCCAAACCGATCACTAAGAAACAGGGCTTGTACACCCTTCTGCCTACTCCTGACAGGCCGTGGGAATCCATCTCAATGGATTGCATGTTAGGCCTTCCGTCCACCAAGAGGGGAAACAACTATGTTTTTGTGGTTGTTGATCGCTTTTCCAAGATGGCGGTTCTAGCCGCCTGCAAGAAGAACATCACAGTAGAAGCCACTGCCAGGCTCTTCTTTGAACGAGTATGGGTACATTTTGGGATCCCACAGACCATTATATCAGACCGTGACAATTGGTTCCTCAGCTCATTCTGGTCGAGCCTCTGGTCACTGCTGGATACCAAGCTCACCAAATCCATTGCCTTCCACCCCCAAACAGACGGCTAAACTGAGGTTGTCAACTAGATGGTCGTACATATCCTATGCATGTACAATTCAACACACCCCCGCACATGGGATGAGAGTCTTCCCTATGTCCAACATAGCTACAACCGAGCCTTGCATAGCTCAACTGGCCACCGCCCCTTTCAGGTGGGGTTGGGATTCCAACCATTCAACCCTATGGATGTTGCACTTCTCCTGGCATCCACCTCGGCCGACTCATCCCCTCAAGCAGACAAATCCACCCGGTTCATTGAACGGATCCAACATATCCACCAATAGGTTCAGGATATTCTACTGAAGTCTAATGCCAAGTACAAGCAGTGCGATGATCAACATCGGGTGCCACATAAGTTTCAGGTGGGCAACAAAGTTTGGTTGCATTTGCAGAAAGAACGCCTTACAGGGCCCCATCGAAAGCTTCGCCCACTCCATTATGGGTTGTACACCATCACCAAGGCGGTGGGTGACAATGATTTTGAGCTCAACATTCCCCCCTTCCTTGCTCTGCATCCAGCCTTCAACGTGGCTCTCCTTCGGCCACATTTCCCACCATTATTAGACACCTTAGAGATAGCAGAGCAGTTGACACTAACAGAGCTCAACCCCGATTGCCTGCAACAGGCATCTAATGATCATATTGCGGACACACAGATCAATGGCACTTGACATCAAAGGATCTAACTTTATCGAGTTGTCAAAGCAGGGCAGCTCTTGCACCAAGGCAAGTGGCTCACCCGGGGCCAAATTCAGTAGAAATTTCCTCATCTGATGGGGGAACTCAATGCAATGGAGACCATTGCTTCCTAATGATCTAGGTGGATATCGGTGGCCACCTACCTTTCCAACTGGCTCAAAACAGTTTTCTGGCAATTTTGGTAATTTACTATTTTTAGCAATTTTTTCGGGTCTTGAACTTTCGGGGCCGTTTTGAGGACCTAAACGACCTTTTTTAGCGATTTGGGGGGCCAAATGGTTGCCAACGACATACATTTAGTCTTAGACGAAAGTTGTAAATCTCGGATAGACCTTTACAATGGGCTACCGAGTGCCCCAAATGGAGATCGTATGCAAAAGTTATGACCTCGGTAAGTTGATGTACTAACTTACCCAAACGGGGCCCACATGACTTTTGGCGCTTCATCTCCTAAGGTTAGGTTTTTGGATGTCTAGGGTTTTTGAAATTCCAGTTTATTGTAAAAAGGCCTTGAGAGCCTCACTATAACCATCTTCTTGCGAATGAGCATAGCCATCACATCTCTTCTCAGAGATAACTGCCACCATTCCAGCAAGCTTGTTTTCCGCTGCATTTTACAGTTTTAGCTTATTCCTTTATTGAATAGAAAACCAGTTTGACTGTATCTCTGTTATTTTGTGTTAAGCATCTGATAATAATCTGTATTCATTTCGTTCTGCTCATAAAATCCGGATCACAGATAATAGTAGTACCCTGATGGGGGCTGCACCATTGGCCCAATCAATCATTACACGAGAGTCACCCCAAATCTGAAGGGAATGGAACCACCGAGAGGAAGCAAAATGAAGTAATAACCAGAGAGCCAAAAGTTCACTACAAGTATTTGATCCCATCCTGGAGTTAAACCAAAATTTGAATCTCTGAGTTTGATTCACACAGAGGATCACACCAGTCCCACTGAGAGAACCCTGACCCTGTGAAGCACCATCGAAGAACCCACAAGGATAATCAATCATAGGATTGAATCCTAGGCCCGTGGAAACCAAAGGTGCAACAACAACCATACTCCCACTAGAAAACTCAGGAAAAGCAGCCAAATCTCTACAACCAAGAAAAGTAACATCCAGAAGTTTTTCATAAAAAATGACAGAGTTCCTGGCTCACCAAATTCCCCAGAAAATGAAATATGGAAGTGCCTGCCACTCCTTATGGAGACTCCCCCATGCACGCAGGCCATCCACTAGCGAATGGTCACTCGAACAGAGTCGTCATCCACATAATTTACTGATAGCCAACCAAATAGCAATTACAAATGGACAATGAAGGAATAAATGTTCAATGGATTCCCCTTGGGAATGACAAAACACACACCAACTAGGTCCACAAAAACCCCGCCTGCACAAGTTATCCCATGTGAGTATGCAGTTCCGCAGCATCAACCAGGTAAAACATTTGAGTTTTAATAGCATGTGAGAAAGCCACAATTTAGTATACCACCACTTCTCATTCGGGTGATCATCAATGGCTAAAGTTTCATAGGCTAATTTTGCAGTAACAATCCCATTGCATGGATTCCACAACCAAACCAACTGGTCTTCCGATGTTAAAAGAGAAATATTAGAGTTCTTCAAGCATTGAACAAAAGAGTTCCATTCCAGAGCCAGCCCACCGAGAAGTCCAAGTTGTCCCGCCGAGATCCAATGGACCGGCCCTGGTCAATCCAATATAAAACATGGGAGAGCATATAATATCCTTTGGACCGCAAGAATCCAGTGAGATCAGTAGAGAAACAAGGGTTTGTTTGTCCCCCAACAATCGAATCAACACCCAGCCAAATATCTCGGACATTTCCAGGAATCCAGGCCCACTAGTCCTTAATAAGCGACATTTGACGTATGTGAACTCTGTCGGATCCAATCAATCACATAAATAGATTTTAGATATTTTCCTTGAATGAGGGTACTCCAAGCAGTATCCCCAAACAAAGCACACCAAAGGATTTTAGCTTTCAAGGCCAAATCAAATTGATCCAAATTTTGTATAGCCCAGCCACCCAGTTGTCGAGGTTGAGCCAAAGACTTCCAGTCAACAAGGTGGAATTTGAAAACATCTCTCCCCCTAGTCCAAATAAAGCAGAAAATACGCTTGCGCAACCCATGCAAAATAGACCTGGGGATCTTGCACAGAGATAACCAGTATACATCAAGATTTTGAAGTATAGATCTTGCCAAAGTGAGCCTGCCACCCAGTGTTAGCCAACGCCAACACTAGTGATTGATACGCTTGTCAAATCATTTTAACAACCACAACCAATCACAAATAAGATAATTAGTCAGCTTCAGGAAGAAGCCCAAATACATCGTGCCCATCATGATATCCTTGAAATTAAAAGGAAGGAAAGAACAAACTTGAGATTTAATTGCTAGATCAACATTATGTTCAAGAAACAAGGATTTAAAAGGGCTAATCAACATCCCAGAGGCACGGAAGAAAAGATCACGCATATTTTTATAGCAACGCCATTCTTGAATGGAATCCGGGACAAAGAGCATGACATCGTCAACAAATAAAGAATGGGTCATTGAAACTTGATCAGTAATTTTGATGCCTGAAATATACCCATCTCGCTTAGCTCAAAGAATCAACCTGCTAAGGCCTTCAATAGTCAACAAGAATAATAAGGGTGAAAGAGGACACCCATGATGCAGCCCCCTTGAGCTCTTGGTGAAATTAGACGAGAGACCATTGATGATAATCACAAAATTCACAGAAGAAACACAAGCCATAATCCATTTGACCATGGACCACGGCAAGCCAATTTGGACCAAAATAAAATGAAGGAAAGTCCAATTCACACGATCATAGGCCTTAACCAAGTCCAATTTTAAACAAAGAGAACTGATATTCTTCATTTTCATACTATGAAAGACGTCCTGAGTGACCTCCACAGCATCCAGAATCTGACGGTTCTAAAAAAAAACGAACTGCTCTGAAGAAATATATTTCGACAAACCAGGTTTTAAACGGATAGTGATGATTTTGGCGATTACCTTATAGATCAGATTACAAAGAGAGATAGGCCTGTAATCACCAAAATCCTCAGGATGATAATTTTTTGGAATGAGAGCGATTAACGTGGAATTTATGGCCCCCGAGATCACCCCACCAATCCGGGTCTCCTCCACCACTGCCCATAATTCTAGCCCCATCAAGTCAAAGAACTCAATAAAAAGCTCCACTGACCACCCATCAAGACCAGGACTTTTTTCCTTAGCAAAACCCCGCAAAACCCCTTCAATTTCCACAAGTGTAGTCGCCCGGAAAATCTCCTCCCCCTCCCCATCAGAGAAAAGGAGAGGATATTCTTTGATCGCCTTAATTTGGTCAATCATGGTAGCAGACTTGGGATCACAGTAAATATCTTGAAATTGATTAATGGCTTCAGATTGTAGTTCCAGCAGTCTAGAAATGCGCCTGCCCGATCTGTCATTTAGATCCCATATGGTATTTTGTATATGACAGGCATCAACAAATTTATGAAAAAAATTTGTGTTATGATCACTTTCCTTAATAAAGAGCACCCTGCTCTTTCATTGCCATGTTTCCTCGAGAAAAATTAGGTGTTTCAATTTCCTTCTTTCCAAATATGCAAGAGCCACCAATTCATAATGGCCCAGCTGGCCTTTCAATGACTTGTCCATCAACTCACTAATCTCATTTTTAGTATTTTCCAACTCCATCACCATCTCTTTCCTTTTTATCCAAGCCCATTTAATCATAAAGGATTTTAACCCTTAAGCTTAGCCGCCATTTTATCCATAGCCAATATTTCACCCGAAACATCCATCACAACCGAATGAGTCCCCATTGCCTATTTGAAAGAATCATCAGATAGCCAAGCAGAATTGAGCTTAAATGGATAAGTTTGATGGGCCACCTCGATATCAATTTGTAGAATAATGGGGAGATGGTCACTAATTCTGGATTGTATAATCCAAGACCAATATTTAGATATATTAACCAAGAGATTCCTAGAAATAAGAAAACGGTCCAAACGCTTTGAAATATTCTCCTCAGTACTCCCACCGTTTGACCAGGTAGGAGAAATAGGCATGGGCTCAACATCCGAGAGATTTTTGGAAGCACATAGGTCCCTGAAGTAATCACCCAATGGGTCTAATCTTGCACTCCAAGCCCACACCTCCAAGGCGCCCCAAGTGAAATTTAAGTCCCCTACCAAAATTAGGTTTTCCAAATCAAGTAACCGCTCCGAACAACCAATATTCCAAAAATCCTCACGATCCCAATAAGGACCGTAGTAGTTCAAAATATTTATACCACCATCAAAACCCTTCAATCTGTCGGATAGAAGAATCCCCATTGAAACAACATAAGAGTTTAGATCCAAAACCCAGGGGTTCCAAGAAGCTAGCAGCCCACCAGAAAGCCCAATGGCACCAATGGCACAAATCATCCAGTCAGGCCAGATTTTGGTGAAAAAATATCTTTCCTTGACTTCACAAACCATGGTTTCTTGTAGCATAATGATGTCTAGATTGCAAATAAGAAGAGCACGTCTTAGGGAAAGAAGTTTAGGGAGTCCCCCCACTCCCCGAATATTCAGAGAAAAAAAAAAATTTCCGACCCCTGGCAAGGGCTTTGATGCCTCTAAGTGCCCCATAGTTTGGAGAAGTGATAACAAGTGTCAAATCCTCAGCAACAACCACCACCGACTGATCCGACCGGATACAACCTTTGGCCTTCCTCGCACTATGGGTCTATAATGGGGAGAGGTCCGAAGCTAGGCCATCAAAATGGGTCCCCTTATTTAGTTTCTTATGGTGCACCTTTCGACCTACAGGATCATTTGACCCAACTAGAGATCCTTCATCAACCTTACGGTTTTAAAGTAAGTAGGAATGGGCTCCCTCTTTACCATATCGCAATAGGACGACATCAATAGTACTTGTGGAGTGGAAGTCATAAGTTCGGTAGACGCAAAATCACTTGGCTGCTCAACAGGGCCACAAGGCAAGTCAGGAGGGACAGAAGGATGTGGCACATTATCAACAACAACCCGGGGAAGAGTTCCTTCCCCATCTCACAGAGACGATTGATCTAAAGATACCAAGATAGTGTCCGACAAGGAAGGTAGTGACTGAAGGGACTCGAAATCCAACTGGGATGACAGAGACATAACCCCACTGGTGCCCCCGAGGGGACAACCACCATCGACCAGTGAATCCAATGGCACATTTGAATCAATAGGCCTCCCCAGAACACAGGAAGGGACAATAGAGGTAAACGAGGATGAAATACTAATGTCTGCATCTTTCTTTTTAATTTCCAAATCTCTAATAAATGATTTTTCCAATTCATTAAGAGATTGATAAAAGGAGGGATCATATAACTCAAGCTTACCCATAGTGTCCAAGTTCTCCAATCCCGGTGGAGGAAGATGGTTCGAGTAGCCATCCAATGTCCCAACCACGTCATGTTCTAGGTCACTACCCTCCTTAGAAGACCAAAGCAGATCCACTTCACCAGGATGAGCCAGCCAAGTTGCATTCTTGCATTGATGCCATAAATGTCCAACTTCCTTGCAATGAGAACAACGGAAAGGGATACCCCAATAATCAATGGTCTCAGCATACTTGTGACCATGCCAATCAATGTGTAAAACATCAACAAGGCCCAAAGAAATGTCCACCTCCACAAGTAAACGCCCCATCCGTTTATCCACCCCATCTAAAACACTGCCCTCCAAGTGCAAAAACCGTCCCAAGCAGTTGCTGACCACCTCAAAAGTTCCACAGTTCCACATGGCCAAATGAAAATCGAGGAGAAGAACCCATAAATGATGGAACCGAATGGAAGCCCTGTCCAGATCAAAGTCAGTATGCCACCTCTGAAGCATGAGGCTCCTGGGCCCAATAAACCACAACTTGTCTAGGATCATCGTCATGTGTTTCTCCTCCTTACATTTAAATCCATACCAGCCTCTAGCAAGGATTGAAACCTTCGAAACATAATCCAACACAGGACCCCAGGTCTTCGAGACCCAATGAACGATGTCCCGACAATTCATGGCCATATAAGATAATCATCCAACCAGTGTGGTCATATTGTATTCAACCAGCTTCGATAAACCCACATCACGACCCATTGTGAGCAAAGTATCACCAGGCCCGAAACCCCACTTCTCAAGACACCGAGCCAAACTGCGCATAGATGGATGAACATGACTCGAGCCTTTTGAGGACTGCTTAAACCGAACATCGGCGGGGGGAGATGAGCGGTACCTGAAAACTTTTAGTGCCTAGCATCCGATTGAGCCAGTTGAGCAGCATGTCGGTCTTCCGTCGCCACCTGGACAACACCCAGCACCAACGGCCTCTTTCCCTTGAGCATCTCTTTATAGAACTCATCCGTCTTAAGTAGTTTGTTTTCCTCAAGCCATAGTTCATTAGATGATTGGGACATGTCTACCTTGTTTTGTTCCCCCGACATTACATGGAGCTGGCTTAGTCAAACCCTAACCTTCCCCCCTAAAAAAAAGCAAACAAAAACCAAGTATATCACCGGAAAGGAGAGTGATATACAACCAAACCAAATGAGGACACAAATGAGAAATGACCCAGAGCAGAAATGTTAGCTTTCCAGAATTTAATACATTCTTATATAGGATCTTAACTGAAAGAACAACATGTACAGCATATCAAGCATAAGAGACAAGAGACAAGAGACACAAAACATTTCACAGGGGAAAACCAAGAAGGTGAAAAACCCCCCAACTTCCTCAAAGATAGAATAAGCATCAATACAATGATCACCATGATCAAACCCAATAGATAGATATCTACAACAGCATGCTCCTCCTCCACTTGTGTGCATCCTCCTCTTCTCTCACTAATGCGAAGTGAGTGAACAATAGAATGTGTAAAATGAGAGAGACACACTCTCTATTTATACACTAACTTTCACTTGACCTTTACTCAACTAGGTCGGACCTAACTTAACCACATAACATAATGTTAACTGGGCCGACCCTCAATAGGGTGGTCTAATAACCCTTTGACCCACATGACTCATACAGGGCCGACCCCAACAAGGTGGTCTAATAACCCATCAAGTATAAGTTATGACACTTACAATATAACTTGCGACACTTGTAAGTACACATGATGACACTTCCAATCGGAGGAATAATACATCTTCGTTGGGGATACAATAAAGTACAAATGTAATACATACAATATACAAGTGAATATCTTCTGAAGTTACAAATACATCAACAAGAAAAAACCCAATAAAACATTTTCCGGCTAGCCCAGAAAATGATAAACAATGATCCCCAACCGATAGCCAGAAGACAATGACAAATAATAGCCCAGGGTAAGAACCGAACAGTCCAAGCCCTGCACAAGCCACCGACAACCACGGATTAGAAAAATGTGAGCCATTCAAAACCCACTGGTGCCCGGAGACCAACACCTTTAACGTCCCAGGGAAACCCCCTGACAGGCTACCATGGCACAAAAAATGGTTAGCAGTAAAAAATCCACCAGCGGATGGAAACCCACCCAAAAAAACTATCGGCCTAGAAAATAGATTAGAAAAATAACCTCAAAGGGCCCAAACAGGAGATAAAACCCCAAGACAAGTCACAAATCCGAACGATACTGATAGCAAAATTTATCAAGATTTAGAAGTAGGAAATCTCGGCACCACCACCATTTGTGTCAGGTCTTGTCAAAACCAATGCACCCAACAGATACAGTAAAAAACACAATCCCAGAGTAGAAGGCACCAAAGTCGATGGGAAGACCCAACTAGGGTAGAAAGAACACCGCTCAAACCAAGATGAAACCCATTCAAATGCTAGAAAACACAGAAAAATACTTAGCCGCTCTAATCTTTGGTCACCAAAACCAACAATCCTCCGGTTCTCGGCAAAGGACATGAGCTTTCAGACACAGGAATGGCACACCCAAGGGTTTCAGACGACCGCCCCCTCACCATCGCTCTCAACTAATAATTTAGCTATGTAAGAATAACTTTGATTAATGGATTAGAGAGCATGTTTATTGTGTGGAGCAGTAATCTCCTCCAACCATCATTTGTTTTGGAAAATTTTGAAGAAATTATAAGTAGTATCATAAAATAGAATAGAATGGCCACAATGGAGATCTTGTTCAGAGAAACTCATTCCTCATAATTTTTTATTATGATATATGTTTGATTAATTGAACCAACATACTTTGAGTAAGCAACCCTTTCTCCTTCTTGTTAGCACACATCATGTACAAGGGGTTTCAATGTCACATTTTTCTACTCCAATTTTAGTACATACTATGAGAATGTGTCTCAATGTCCACGGTTTTCTACTTCATTTTGTTGTTCATGTTCTTTAATTTCTCAACTTAGATTGCATATGGGAAGTCTTGAACCCCGTTATCATATCAATACAACTTAGAAAACACATCAAGCTATTTTCTTATTGAGTGCACTTTGCTTGTTACATTGAATTAATTACAATTTTTTATCTACTAATTCAGATGATTTTACAACATAAAAGATGTAACTGCATGAAAACTATTTAATTGCATTTGCATGGTTAAAAGTTAAAGGTATTTATATAATAATCGCTGGGATCCATTTTTTTGGTTTTGCAGTGGAAAAGACATTTATGGAGAGATATGTGCTCAAGAATAACCAAACAATATCCAAATTCTAATGTGTTGAATCCGTAAGCATGACGAGCAACAACAATTGTAGCAATCGACCAATAGTTGTCTCGCCGTCAACCGCCCATCCGTCCAGTCGTCTAGCCAACCAACCCAGTCATCTAATTTCTCAACTCCATCATCCAACAACCATGAGTACAGTACACACATGCTTGTAAAATTTGCTATAAATAATCATTTCAGAGCTGCATAAGGCAGACTTGTGGATGTAATTTATTTTGCATGATAACATATTGAGTAGCAGCTCATCTCTTTCTGTCTATATGCATTTTCAAGTTCTTCTTTTAGTTTTTTCTCTTGCATTATTCTCCTACAAATAGCGGAGCCTAGTTGTGAATGTGCAGAGGCTTCTTGTGGAAGTGCAAAGTCTAGCTATGGAACAACAGAATCCTGGGAGAGCATAATTTTTTTGGTAATCTTGATGCTGAAGGAAAGAGGTAAAAGCATGATATCTGTTGTACAAATGGTGATATAATTGCTATAGAATTAATTCATATAACTGCAAGTTTTTTGCCAATGGTCCACTTTTGTTCTATGACTTGTTCATAATTTTATTAAAGGGTCATTGGGGCAAATAAAATTATTTTTGGTATGATGTTATATTCAGTTTCAATTAGTTGTGCCGAATTGTATTGAGAAAGTATTGTGAAAGTGCTATATTTTGTTGAAATTAATTGAAGTATGGTGGGTGTAAGTAGTTGTAGTCTTAGTCAACCCCAAATTCCACGATTTAATGGAAAAAATGATGAATATTGGAGCATTAAGATGAAGACGTTATTGTGTTCACAAGAATTATGGGACTTGGTTGAGAATGGTTTTATAGTGCCAACCGATCAAGTAGCATATAATGCTTTATCAAAAACACAAAAGGATCTTCTCAAGGATAATAGGAAGAAGGATGCCAATGCATTGTTTTTAATACAACAAGCAATGGAAGAATCAATTTTCCCTCTGGTTGCAACAACTACAAGGTCCAAGCATGCATGGGACACTCTAAAAAACTAATATCAAGGTACTAGCAAATTGAAGTTGGTAAGGTTGCAAATGCTTAGAAGAGATTTTGAAAATATGCAAATGACAAATTCTGAGACAATAAATGATTTTTTCACTCATGCACTGAGTAGAGTAAATCAAATAAAGTCTCATGGAGATACTTTGGATGATAAAAAGGTTGTAGAAAATATTTTGAGAAGTATTCCTATTATATTTGACCCAATTGTTGTAGCTATTGAAGAATCAAAAGATTTGTCTCAAGTTTCTATTGATGGACTTATGGGGTCTTTATAAACCCATGATCAAAGACTCAATAGATCAATTAGTTCCTCCATGGAAAATGCATTCAAATCACAATTTTACGTTGGAAACAACAAAGGCATAAGAGGAGGAAGAATCACTAATAGAGGTGCAAGAGGATTTGGAAGAGGAAGAACTAGAAACCGCAGTGAAGGTGGCAGACTAGACAACTCTCATGAAGAAAGAGTAAATTCTAATTTCTTTGCAAGCATAAGAGGCAGAGGTGGTAGTCATTCTCATGAATTTCACTGCCAAGGACAAAGGTATGACAAATAACATATCCAATGCCATTATTGTAAAAAAATTGGACATTATGCACTTGAGTGTAGAAAGAAGCAGTTTGATATGAATTTGTAGAATGCAAAATTTTCAAGAGAAAATCACTATGAAAATAATGATTCCTTATAATAGTGCATAAGAAAGCTCAAAAGAATTATGGTTTTTAGATAGTGGTTGTAGTAACCACATGAGTGGAAACAAGGATATGTTTGCAAACATAGACAAATCTGTGCAGTAAGAAGTAAAATTGGGAGATGATAACAAAGTAGTTGTAATGGGTAAAGGTAGCATAAAGTTTAAGACAAAGAAAGGAGAAAAGAAACACATTCCAAATGTGTATTATGTCCCTAATCTTAAACACAATATAATTAGCATTGTGAAACTACTACAAAAGGGATATAAAGTCTATTTTGAAGATAATGCATTTGATATTCTTGATACACATGGAACACTAACTGCAAAATTCCGAATGACACAAAACAAGATGTTCCCTTTAAGGTTGAAAAATGATTTGTCTATTGCTTTCAAAATCGTCCTCTTAGTGTCTTGGTTATGGCATTTAATATTTGGTCATTTCAAATTCAAGAGTCTAAATTTGTTGCATAGGAAAAACATGGTGAATGATTTTCCATTGATTGAACAACCAAACAAAGTTTGCGAAGGTTGCATTATTGGTAAGCATCATATAGAATCATTTCCCATTGGAAAGTCATGTAGAGCAAGAGCTCCACTTGAAATTGTGCATTTGGATATGTGTGGGTCTATGCAGACACCTTCTATTGGAAATAACTTGTATTTCATAACTCTCATAGATGATTATTCTAGGAAAACTTGGGTATACTTTTTGAAGCACAAATAAGAATCTCTTGAAAATTTTAAGCAGTTTAGAGTCATGGTTGAGAAGCAAAGTGGGTATTACATTAAAATTCTAAGAACATATAGAGGTGGACAATTTGTGTCCTGTGATTTCTTGAGTTTTTGCAAAGCAAATGGGATTAAAAGGAAAATTACAACTAGCTATACACCACAATAAAATGGTATTGCAGAAAGAAAAAATAGGACAATAATGGAAATGGAAAGAAGCATGATGAAAGCTAAACATCTACCAAATGAGTATTGGGATAAAGCTGTAGCTTATGCAATATATATTTTGAATTGTTCCCCCACAAAGAGTGTGAAAGATAAAGTAGCACAAGAAGCACGGAGTAATATGAAACATAATGTTTCTCATTTGAAAGCCTTTGGGTGTATTACATATGCACATGTTCGTAATGAAAATAGGAATAAATTAGTTAATAAAGTAGAAAGATGTATTTTTATGGGTTATAGTGAGCAATCAAAAGCATACAAGTTGTATAATCCCATCACAAAAAGGACTATAATAAGAAGAGATCTTAAGTTTCTTGAAGATGAATAATGGATTTGGAATGAAAATCTACATCAACAACAACAATTTGAGATGAAATATTTTGGTGAAAATCATGCTCCCAACAATGGCTTCAGTTCACATAATACAACAATGCCTCAATCAACTTCAAGATTTCATTCAACACCTAGATATCACTCAAGTGATAGCTCATGGTCAAATAACATTCTAGTGAAGACAAAAAGTCTCAGGGAAATATATGAGGTAAATCAAGGTAATGATGATGATGAATTAATTTATGATTTTCCATTATTTTCTATTGTTCATCCAATATGTTTTGAAGAAGCAATTAAGTATGAAAGTTGGAAAAAGGAAATGGATGAAGAAATTGAAGCAATAGAGAAAAATCGAACTTGGAAATTAGTGAATCATCTAGAAGGAAAAGATGCAATAGGTGTGAAATGGGTCTATAAGACAAAGTTTAATGCCAATGGAAATGTCATGAAGCATAAAGCAAGGCTAGTTGCAAAGGTTTTTTCACAATAGCCTAGGATTGATTACAATGAGACATTTTCTCCAGGAGCTAGATTATACACATTGAGAATAATGAACTAGCAATAACAGGGCATCATCAATTGAAAGTTTATCAAATGGATTTCAAATCAACATTTTTGAATGGGATATTACAGGAATAAGTGTATGTGCAACAACCACCAGGTTATCATATATTGGGTCATGAACATAAAGTTTATAGATTGAGAAAAGCTTTATATGGTCTCAAACAAGCTCCAAGAGCTTGGTACAACTGCATTGATTCATACTTCTTGATCCATGGTTTTAGCAAATGCAGTAGTGGGACAACTCTTTACATCGAGGTAAATGATCAAGGTAAGGTCTTAATTGTATTCCTATATGTTGATGATCTGATATTTACAAGAAAAATTTCAATTGAGTTGTTTAAATCAACAATGCAAAAAGAATTTGAGATGACATATTTGGGATTAATGAAATATTTTGATATTTCCATTTGTCAAACAAAATATGAAAATGATGTGTTGAAAAGGTTCAATATCTTGAATTGCAAGACAACATATACACCCGTGGCAACAAGATTGAAATTGAGCAAAGAAGATAGGGGCACAAATGTAGATCCAAGTTTGTTCAAAATATTAGTAGGATGCTTGATGTATTTGATAGCAACAAGACTTGACATTATGTATGTGGTCAATTTGATTTCAAGGTTCATGGAGACACCAAAGGAGTCACATCGGCAAACGGGGAAAATGATTTTGAGATATGTTAGTGGAACAAGAGATTATGGCATTTTATATGCAAGGTCTTATGATTTCATACTAGTTGGATACACAGACCGTGATTTTGCAAGTAGCATTGATGACAGAAAAAACACATATGGATATATTTTTCATCTTGGTTCAAAAGCAATCTCATAGGATTCCCAAAAACAACCCATTGTTACTCTTTCAACTACAGAAGCAAAATATGTAGCAACAACATCAACAACATGTCAAACAATGTAGATAAGAATAATTATGTCAGATTTGATGCAACATCAAGAAGGAGCAACAAAAAATTACTGTGACAATAATTCAACAATAGAACTATCAAAAAATCATGTTTTTCACAAAAGGAGCAAGCATATTAGAAAAATTGTCAACAATGATGAAATATAACTTGAATTTTGCAAGTCCGAAGATCAGTTAGCAGATATATTCACGAATTCATTAGCACATGAAAGATTTGAACATCTAAGAAACGATTTGGGAATCATAAGAAATTCAAGCTTAAGGGGGAGTGTTGAAGCCGTAAGCTTGGCGAGTAGCAACAGTCACAACAACCAATCAGCAATCATCCCGCCATTACCCACCCAGTCGTCCATCCAGCAAACCCATTTGTCCAACTACTCAACTCCATCGTCCAAAAGCCAATAGTATAGTACACACATGGCTGTAAAATTTGCTATAAATAGATCATTTCAGAGCTACATAAGGCAGACTTGTGGATGTAATTTCTTCTGCATAATAAAAAATTTAGCAACAACTCATCTCTTTCTGTCTAATTGCATTTTCAAGTTCTTCTTTTAGTTTTTTTCTCTTGCATCCTTATCCTACTTAATGGAACAATGTAGAATTCTCTAATGTGTTCGATCATGCTCTTTGCCCATCCCTCTTCCATTAAATCATTGACGTAATTTTCGTTTTGTGTTGGATGCAACCATTCATTGTACAGAGTTGTTGATGGTGCAATATACATTCTCATGGATATGTTTATGAGAGGAAAACTGTAAGCCTTCAAGGGGTTCTCAAGACCTTAAATTCAAGACTGTGCCAAAAATAAGAAATAAATTGCTTCCGTAGGTGTCACGGGATTCTGAAAACCATAGACTCAAGGATGCATCAGGTCATGTGGGAATAATGGAGGAATTGCGTACCGAGCCCATGGGATGTTGTTCAAACCCTACAACCCAACAATATCTTACAACCTTTTTCAATTCTCCAATAGGCTGGTATATTCATCTCTGAGCTTTCTCTCTGTTGTTTCTGAAGAATTTCTCATATGTTAATCATAGGCTCATGCTTTTGTAATCCTTTGAAAAAATCCATCATTAGGCTCACACATAATGAAACTGGCTCTCAAATATTGCATTCTGCCGGTTTTGACCACAACACCCCTCTAATATCGTCCACAAGGACAAGTAGTGAAACATAATAGACGTTTCCATTGAATTATTCGAAGAACAGTGCCACTCAGCTAGCAATTATTAATTAATGTACTAACTATTTTTCATATATATATGTTCTCCATTTAATCATTACTATTGAAATTTATCACGCATGAACCTATGCACATTTATGCATTAGTATTCTCACTTAAAATTTCACTGTTTTTCATATATAAAATATGTTCTCTATTTATCCATTAGAATTTATCGCCCTGAAAGTCTTTGGGCATGAAGACTCGACATTTCATATATATGTTCATATATCCAAAAATTTATGGATTATTTTTCTCCGTTATAATTTAACACATTATAATTTCACATGAATAAGTGTTTAGTGTTTCCACCTTATAATTTTAAGTGAATGAGCATTTGGGGTTTCCACTATTGCAATTTAAATCCAACAAGTTTTTAAATATTTAATATATTTCCAAGTATATATTGATTTTTATAAAAAGTTTATAGTTTTGAATGAACATAAGATTTTTTCTTTTTTAAAAATAATTGAATATGTATCAAAATAATCCAACCAGATTTGAAATCTTTAATATTAATACTTAATATTTAATCATTTTTTCACACGAAAAAACTATAACTTGTTATTCATATGAAATCAAAGTTACATATATCACAACTACTGAATATTATCTGAAATGCCAACATCTAGTCAAAGAAACAATCATAACTTGATGCCATACAAACAAAATTCATAATACAACCCGATCAACCTTTCTAGAAGACATCATCAAAACTTTCCAAAGTCTCCAAAACTGCTTCTACGGATCACAAAAAGCAACTACCAATGGAGCTACCACCCATATTAAAAAATATTATAGGATCCATAATCCATAAGAAACTCCTCATGGAATTATTCAAAGGATAAAGCTCCATTCATCTCCCCAATGGTAGATTTAGAGAGCGTGTCTTCCTCCTCATTAAAATCCCTATAAATGTGCTTAAAAGATATGGAGGAAAAATGAAAACACAACGCTTGCACAGGTTGCTGCTAATGCTCCAAGTAAATAGATTGTAGATCAGATCTACCTTGATCCCAATCTAAAATGACTTTTGAATCCCCAAGAACTGAAACCTCAATAATGCCTCTCTTTCTAGCGACCCAAAGGAGACCCCATAAATCCAATAATTCTGAGAGTGTTATAACCTTCACCTACCCCCATCTTCAATTTTATATAGTGATGATTTTTAATATAAAGAATCATTCTTGCACCACAGATACCCCTATTTTCAGTTCCATCAAAATATCTAAGTGGCCGATTTATAGTCAAATTTGGCCAAGGAAAAATCCTCTTCTTTTTCAACTTTCTCTTCATGTGGAATTCGAGAAAACCAACAATAATATTTGAACCTGTAATAGCAGGAGAGTGATTTATACCCTAGAAAATGTATATATTCCTCATCTTCCAAATTTTCCATAGAATGAATAAAGGAATATCTCTAAACTTTACCTGCTTGCCAAATCAATAAACCATACTATCTTAAAAGAAGAGGATCCCCATGAATTTGATAACTGAAGAATGCTATTAATCCCTTCCCAAACTTATTTGAAAAAAGAATAGTGACAAAAAAATGAGAAACATTTTCATTTACATCCCTACATATAATACAAATACCAGAGCCAATGAATTCCCTACGCTAAAGAATATCCCACGTTAAAACCTTGTTGTTTAGGAGAATCCAAATAAAACATTTAATCTTTAGTGGAATACCCCATCTCCATAAATATTTTTCCCGCCATAAATAACTTTTGGTGCATTGAAACTCCATAATATAGTAGTAAGCTAATTTAGTAGAAACAATACCATTCTTCTTGTTAAAATCCCAAATAATGGAATCCTACTTGTTGCTTAAAATGCAACCAGCCTTTGACAAAGCTAAAATGAAATTGTTGCACTCCCAATAAACATTCAAAGAAAGATTTAAATCATTTGATGAGATCCAGTACTGATCCAATGTCCGTGACTTACTTTTAACCTATTCCAATACCAACATATTTATGCTATGAAGTTCAGTTAAGAGCCCCAATGAGAAAGGTTGATTTCCAACCAAACCATCAATGGGATCAATACCAAAAAATACCTAAGATCCATGCCCAATCCTCTAGCTAAAGGAAGAATCTAGCAAAGGATAAAATTTCATGAAGCTTCTCCAGATTATAGAAGCATTGTAATAATTCTTCATAGATTCTCGAATCCAAAGAATTAGCGAAAATGTCTTTATATATTTGGATTGAATGACCTTACCCCATATACCATCAACATAAAGACAATGCCAAAGACTCTTTGCACATAGAGCCTTGTTAAAAGAAATTAATTCCTTCAACTCCCATCCACCAAACAATTTTGGTCTTCTAATACTTTCCCATGAGGAAAGATGGAATTTTTCCATCTCCATCCTTCCAACCCAAATAAAATGAGGACTTGTGTTTTTCATAATAGAGATCACAGAACCAAGAATGAGCATTAAAGAGAATGAGAACACCAAAATACTCTGTAGTACATATGAAGCCAAAATAAGCCTTCCTCCTAAAGATAGAAATCTGAATGACCAACATTTAATACGTTTCTCAATCTTTTTAATAATCCATCCCCAATCTTGAACAACATAACAATTCGGTTTAAGAAAAAATCCTAGGTATTTGAAGCCTGAATCCAACTGAGACATATTATAAGGGAAAAGAGCACCAATTTGTTCATATAGAGCCAAGTCACTTCCATTCACAACAAAATGAGACTTTTGAGCACTAATCAACATTCCTGAAGCAACACAAAATGAGACAAAAAATATAGTGATAGGAACTCCATTCCTCCAAAGTACCTCTTCCAAAAATGAGAACATAATCCACAAAAAGAAGACGCAAAATGAAAATAGAATTTGAAAATTTAATACCTTTGATCTTGTTTTCCTTTATGGCATCATCAATAAGTCTGCTAAGACCGTTGATGAACAAAATAAAAATAAGAGGCAATAAAGGGAATTCCTGCCTAATCCCCCGACTGCAATAAAATAAAGGAGTTGGAGTACCAATAACTAATATAGAAAAATTTGCAGATGAAATGCATGCCATAATCCAACTAGTAGAATGAAATCTTGCATTTTCTTCATTTTCACTAAGTGAAGACATTCTTGAGCTATACCAACTGCATCCAAAATCTTCCTATTTGGAAAAAAACCAAATTGTTCCTTAGTGATATACTTACTAAGATACGGTCTGATCCGGTTTGCTATGATTTTTGTGATCAATTTCTAAATCAAATTGAAAAGGGAAATTGGTCGTAGTCATTGAAAGAATACAGACAATCCCTCTTAGGAATAAGAGTGATATAAGTATGATTCAAAATTTTGGGCACTAATCCTTTCAACCTTGATTCATTTCCAATATCAACTAGAACCTTTCCCAATAAGTCAAAAAATGAAGGAAAAACTCCATCGACCAACCATCTAGCCTTGGTATTTTTTCCTTAGCAAAATGAGATAACACATCTTTGACTTCTTCCATGCCAAATTCATCCCCAAACTTAATCCCTTCTTCTTCATTAAAGAAAACTAGAAAATTTCAAATCACCTTTAAATGTTGTTCCAGGTCGGTTCAATTATCATTGTTGTAGATACCATTAAATTGATGCACAACTACATCCTCAATAGCACTCTACTCCTTAAGCATAATACAACTTGAGTCCTTCAATTCCCAAATAGCATTAGAAATTCTTCATTGATTAGCATATCTATGAAAATAAATTGTGTTAGTATCACCTACTTCCAACCATACAACTCTGCTCTTTAACCGACAAGTTTCTTCTTCCAATCTCAATAATTTTGCTTTTTGAGCTTGCAGAGAATTTTTTATATTCTTTTTCTTGTTCAAAAAAAATTCATCATCAACCAAACCATACAAGCTATTAAACTCATTTCAATTATCACTAGCTCTTCATAATTTTTTTTCCTTTCTATCACATTCCCAAAGCATAACATCCTTTTTTAGAAGAGACCATTTCTTCATTATATTCAGCATAGGAGATAGATGTATAGATTCATACATCAATTGCCATTTACTAATAACCACACTGCAAAAATCCGGATCATCCAACCAACTATGATTGAATTTAAAAGGAAAACATGATGAGTCTTCTTTCCACATCCAATTGAGGAATAATAGATTTATGATCTAAAATCCCTGTGGCTATATACCAAGATTTGTATCTTTCAACAAAAACACAAAAACTGTCAAACATAAAAAAATCAATTTAGTTTTTTAAAAATACTTTTACATATTTATTTATTTATTTTTACTTCATGTATATATAAAAATATTATAATTAGCAAATGACTACATTTATGGTGAATACCTCTACAATATAACTTAATGTGTGAATAAAATGATTTAAAAGTTAACAAAAACATTCTCTATATATAAACTATTATGTGGTAATCAATGTAAAATTTATTGAATATTTTATTATGTTGTAATTAAAGTAAACTTTATTGAATATCTTTAAGAGTAAAACTTAATATCTAAATTAAATTAATTTATCAGATGATAAATACATTAGTTTTTTTAATAGTTATAAAATTCTGCAATATCGTATTTAACTTGATTAAAGTATGTCAATTAATGTATAGAAATAATTATTGGTATGTAATTAGTATTTAAAATATTAAACATTAATAATATTCCACGAATATTGATACATCATTAATATTTAAAATATAGTATGTCAATTAATGTATAGAAATAATTATTGGTATGTAATTAGTATTTAAAATACTAAACATTAATATTGGTAAATAATTAATATTTAAAATACTAAGTATTAATAGTATTTCATGAGTATCATAAAATATGGAAATTTAATAGAAAAATACACACTTGAAAAAATTTAAAATATTATCATTACTTTTTAACATCACTCTCCTATTGTATTAAACGTTTTTTACATCTATATAATTTTCATTTCAATTTTTTAAATTATGTTAATTACTTTGAAAATGTAGCAAATTTTGATAATACTACTCTAATATTTACTTTTATTATAAAATAAAATAAAATAAACAATTTCATATAAACATTTTTTTTTAATTTTAATTAAAAATATAAAAAAAAAAACATAATAAATAAAGAAAAAATTATCATTCTTATATTAATAATAACAAACCACATAAAAATAACCTAAAAATTATTGCAATGCTTATCTTTAATTATAAAATAAAATGAGATAAATAATTTCATATAAATAGCATCTTCTATTCATTTTTTAAATTTATTTAACATTATAAAAGTGACATACTAATTGTAATAAGAATAAAATTAGAAAATTATCATTGCTATATTAATACTAACAAACTATATAAAAATGACTTAAAATTTATTGCAAGATTCGTTTGGATCAATTTTTGTATTAATTGTTGAAAAGACTGAAGTGTGTAAATATATTCGTCGCTGCCACCATCACCATTGGAAGATTGAGTACATTCAATTCACCTTGGAATGACTGAAGGATCACACGAGGAGATTAAAGTTGACAATCCCACTCCTCTCTCGGTCATTATTCATTGTCACTTGAGCGATTGTAGTGTATTGAGCAGTCTAGAGATGATCTTAGTGCGCAAAGAGAGTTTAGAAGTGTAGACTAATACAATGTAGGTAGATTTATCATCCGATATTGAGGTTCAGGGCTTTGTCGAAGAAGTTCCGATGCGGGGCTCTGTTTCAATTAGTCCTGAGTAGCCAGAAGTCATTTCCTTGCATATTCCTGTGAATGTGCCAAGGAAAACATTCCAAGCAAACCAACCAAATACAGAACCAAGGACGAATGTGTGTCATGATGCGGGAGCATCTACATCGGGCTCTACATCCATGTTGCCAGAATACATTCCACCATGGCAGGCGAATGTGAAACCTGTGAAGCTACCAAAGAATGCACGGTATCAGTTGGAGACTATTCCGGTTTAGGCTGACATTCTGAGGACTATTCAAAAACTTTCATATGGGGACCACGACACTACCAAATTTGTTGATTTCAATTATAGGAGTTACATGCAAACTATTGCTACAACTAAAGGTAACCCGATGGAGCTAGAACCAATGGAGTGGGCTCTCAGGCTAAAGAGAGCCGGTCTTTTATCATTACTACATATTCCACATTTTGGTCACACTACAGAGGCAAATGCATGCGTAAAGAAAAATTTTCTTTGTTTATATGGAGGATTTCTATGGATGGAATCCAAGGTGTCAATAGATACTCATTTAATCACTAAAATCACTAGACTACCTAAGGCTGTGTTGGACCCTTTTCAATACTTTGTGGGAAAGGAATGAGACCGTGGACTAATAACTAGGATGAAATAAAAATAAAGTTTGTCGAAGAACAATTGAGGGTTTGATGTGGCCTCCATCAACGACCAGGAATTATGCTTCTTGCAAAGTTATTGGACACCAATATTCTCAGGAAGGTTTGACTGAACCAAGTCATTGTCTCTGTGATTGTTGCAGCAGAGTAGTGCACCCAAGGAGTACATATGGTCTGGGAAACACTTTTGCTGAATGAGTTTCTTACTGATTGCGCATAGGCATAGGGATAATGATACACCATTTACTTATTCTTGTCTATTGTTATTAATTCAATTGTAGGGTGGGTAGAGCCTACGAACTATCGTGGAATGCAGCCATTCGGGCCATGCCAAGGCTCTCGGTATATGAATATGTGGCATTCTGACATAAGGAACAGACAACAAGAAATCAATGTCACACTATACATGCAACTAGAAGCATTATGCTACTGTGTGGTTCAGATACCACATATAGATGAGTCTATTGTGGTGAAGTATCCAAGTGTGGCGTTGTTCAAGGAAGGGCCCCACTACATCTATGTTTAAGCAAGACATGACACCCACCAGCAATGGTTAACTACTGGGTTTATGTTGACCATTGAAGAAGTTGATACTATGATTCCTGAATGGCCAACGAAATGGAAAATACCCATAGAGCGAGAGAACATATCGCTGGATCCATCGCAGCAGGAACAATGACAAGAGGGGACTTCAGGCCAGCAACAAAATACCAGCCAAAAACACACATAACACTAATGTCGAGGATGATGAGGGAAACCCACCACAATATGAACAAGAGGATCATGAGTCAATTCAGACACCTATTCATCCGAGTCGGGGGGATAAGTGCAAAGTTGGTACATATGAGCAAGGAGGAAAGAAAAAGAGGAAGGCGTACAAGTCCGACAATGTTCAAGCCTTGACAGACGATGAAATTAACATCCTATTTGACATGATGACGGAAGTAGCTGAAGAAAATTGGAAGATTGCAGAAGATAAAAGGGTGCAATTATTCAGTAGCGTTATTGATGTGTTGGATACAGTCTTCCAGGAGGTGAAGAAGACATGCATTTCGACTCCATTGCAGGTCACACCGCAACGGGTCGAAGCTGCGTAGGAGGAAGAAGGCTGGGACCATACAAAACCACCTCCTTCAGCTGGAGGAGTGGTTAAAATTTTTCCTCAAGCATTAAGTTTTGATGAGTCAGGAACAAGTGTACATATTCCTAAGACAAGGTATGCATACTTGAAGTTGTCTGCATTACCACTCTACATGTTGCAAGAAAATATTGCAAAGGAAGTGAAGTTGAGGGAAAGCTCTCTCTTGGATCTGATGAAAGGGTATAAGAATCAAGAAGTTGCATTAAAGTACATGACCGTTGAGCTTCAACAGGACACCGAACTACTTCGACAAGAGAAAGAAAAATTCCAGGAGGCCATCGAAGTCACATGCCGTGCAGTACCTGAGGAAGATATTATTGAAGAGATAACATCAGAGGAGAAGTTACAATAGCTAGAAGCTATCATTTCGGGCTATTGTCAGAAGGTGCAACATTTGGAGGATAAAGTTGCATCGAGCACTCCACCCAAAATGACCACGCAGTGACAAGTAGAGTTTTAGGAGGTTGTTCAGAGCCTTTAGTTAGTAGAGGCCCACTGTATGAAAATGTATGAAGAGGTATCCCAGACTTGGGATGCATTATTTGAGGGTGCTGAGTTGGAATAGGTTACCACTAGGATCAGGGATGCTGAAGAAAAGATGAGTGATTTGTGTGAGTAGTTGAAAAATCTACTGTCAGTCCAGTGAATAAGGAGAGCTATTGAGAACAAAGAGTTGCAGGATGAGATTAACCAGCTAAGAATGCAACATAGGCAATGGTTGGAATGAGTGCAAGAACTTCAATTCGAGGCAAAGTGGGTATCGAAATTTATTGGGAATAAGTATGTTTCCATCCAATCGACAATCACTTATGTTGTCAAGGCAAGAAATACGCACATCATTGTCGAGCTGGTCAAAGATCTGAATTAGAAGAAAGATGAAGTCTAGCAATTGGTCGAAGTGACTACGAATGTTTACTAGAAGTTTTTGTCAAAGCTACAAGAACTTGTCTCACAACATTGAAGTGGCTTGGGACGAGCCACATGTGATTGTTGGGGTCCTGTTGGACCTAGCTTCTTGGAGGTACGATTTTTTTGGAGATAGTTTTGGTGTGGACAAGGCTGAAGTTGAAGTGGTTTGACGACGCATTCAGCTCCGATGAAGCGACCAAGGAATCAGGAAAAACAATTATGTTGATCAAGTCAAATGGGAAACATTGAGTCAGTTAGATAGAGTTGGTCCACATTATATTAATGAGTCGGTTACAGAGTCAGTGGGTTAGTGGGAGCAAGGGAAGATAAGTGTGTGCTATCAATATGTAATAAGAGGGAATTTTTTGGGTTGTTTATGATATTGATATTTTCAGTCGAGCAGAAAGTATGTTGTCAGAGCTGTTTTGGGTCTGTAATGAATCATTATGCTATGTATGTCGAAGTTATTTTGAAGAATCCAAGTTGATGATCTACAGGTTATGTGAGCATATATTTTGTAATTCATGAAGAAACCTATAATTCATAAACTGAAGTGCTTATTTGGCTACAACCCATAATAAAAGACAAGCACTTCCATCATTTTTCCCAGGATGGGTTTCCCCGTTAAACATGGTGTTTTTATGTCATGTGGTATGTGTTTATTTCCTCTATTGGTTACATAGATGAATGCATGATTACAATAATTAGGAGTGATATGGATATGAAATATAATATAAGTATGTGAATATGGAAATGTCATGGGTTCTGTCGAAATGACTGACGTGTCGAAGAGCTGAATTTGTCGATGTTATAGAATTGTTAATATATTTGGTTGTTTAATGAATGTATTTCCTATTGAGTTATTCCCCTTCTATGCTACATAAATCTGGTTCCTATAGTTTCCATAGGTACTTCGGGTCAGACTTCATTTGATTTGCAGGTGTTGGTGAAAGGGATTAAACTCCCTTTAGGGCCGATATCTATGGTGGTAGTGTTTGTTGTTTTTTTGTTGAATGTTTTAACCGTAGTGAAATTAATAGTGCGCCAACAACTGCCACACATATCCACTTTGTATTGGTTATGGTCATATGGTGTGTAGTATTGTAGCAATGTTGCCATACGTGTAGCCATTTAATCCATGTCCTATGTTGACCTTCTACATAGTTCCTCAAGTATCCCTCAATCCACTTGTTAACTATCTATGTCTGTCCATCACTCTGAGGATGATAACTCGTGATCATAGCCAATTCTGTCCCAACCAACCTGAAAATCTTATGCTAAAAGGATCCAGTGAACGTGTTGTCTCTATCACTTACAATGGTCTTAGGTAACCCATGCAACTTGAATACGTCTCTGAAAAAAACCTCTGCTACCTGTGTGGATGAGTAGTTGAAAGGAATGGAAAAGAAGTGAGTGAACTTAGTCAACCTATCTACCACTATGTGCAAATAGTCTCTACCATGTACCTTGGGAAAGCCTGTAATAAAGTCCATTAAAAGATTTCCCATTTTTTCTTGGGAATGGGTAATGGTTGTAGTAGACTTGCTAGATGAGTATGCTCTATATTATTATGTTGGCACAAATTGCATTCCATCACATGTTGCATTACATCATTCTTGAATCCCTTCCATGAGAACCTCTCTCTAATATGCCTGTAAGTATTAAGAATGTTGGAATATTAAATCTTCCTACCATGTCATTTGATTACATTAGATGTATTAATTAATCTCCTATGGTTAATTATTATGTAATAGACTAGGAAATTACCTTGTGTGGACCACAAGGCAACATGGGGGGACCACAAAACATCCAAGGTGTGGACCACAAGCTACCTAGGCCACTTGGCCGCACTTCCAAAAGATTATGGATAATATTTTACTAGGAAAGGCGCATTTCTGAGTTTTACTGCATTTTACAGCTTTTCCCCCCATGGGGAAAAGCTAATCACCTAGGAAACTTGTTTTTTGCACCCATGACACTCCACAATGTTTCCTCTTCTCAAATTTTGTATTTGGCATTTTTTTCATCATACATCACCTTCAGATCCCTAATTTAGCAATTCGTGAGCTTTTGGATAGAGTTGGAAAGCATACTTGCCACCTAGGGGGGATGAGCATATTTTTAGTAACTCTGATGATGGATTGATTCTTTTGGCATCTTTAGCCATTCAAATCTCTGTTTTAATATTTTATAGCAGTAGCCTATCACTTTCAAAAGGATGGATGAATTATTTTGTTCATGAGAAGTTAATACAGAATTCCATCTTGTGCATAATTTTTGTGTCTTTGACTAGTTGTGTGAAATTTTCTTATGAGAGAGTGTAATTGCTTGTTAGGATCCTTATGTGAACTGAATTCCACATGGTATCAGAGCTATCAAGCTATTCCTATCATCTTTGATTGTTTTGCAGGTTCCAACCAGTCTCAGGAAGGGTGCATTGATCAATTCACCGAGTGAATTCTATTCTCTACAGGGTGCATTTTGGCATCCATAAGTGTTCTAAAATCAGTCCATAAGTTATTTCAGAGAATCAATGGATCATACACAGTAGATCATCCTCACTCCCTTCAATTACTTTGATTGAAAGGCACAAATGGATATTCTACTGAGGAGCAAGGGGCTCTACAGGGTGACCATGGCAACTAAGGCTGAGCCAACCTCAGCAATAGAGAAATCAAAATGGCACAATCGAAGGGATGAATCCTATGGGATGTTATGTCTCACTACATCCATAGAGCTTCTATTTCATCTTGATGGCCTCACTTCACCCAATGAAGTATGGCTGAAACTTCAAGAATTGTTCGGGAAAACTGATGATTTGAGAGGCCACCAATTGGATAACGAGATAGTCTCTTTGAGTCCACAAAATTTTGATAATATATAGGATTTCTTCTCCAAATTTAAATCTTTTGTATTGCAGCTGAAGCAATGTGGTATTGACAAAAAGGATGAGCAATTAAAAATTGGAAGAGCCCGACACTTTCAGAATTCATCAAGTCTTTGACACAAGAACAAGACAAATTGGTCTTGATGGGAGCCATTAAAAATCCATCCAAAGACCATTGTCTGAATGTTGGAGATTTAAAGGGTTCGAAAGGAAAAAGAAGGGCAATTTCAAGAAGCCCACCGATGAGAGGAAAGACAAGTAGAATTTTAATAGAGAGACACCTATTTTCAAGAAGAATGAGAGGACAAAGTGCAATCATTGCAGCAAGGGATTTCAGGGCTTTCATCCTGAAAGCTCTTGCATGAAGAAAACCATTGACCAAATGGCTCAACTCTTGGAGAAAGCCATCATTCCTCTTCCAGAGAGCGCAAGGAGGAAGGATGGAGGACAAAATTCTGATGATAAAGAGAGATTTCATGCACTAATGGCCAACACATCCAAACCTTCTTCATTCATTATTGATTCCGGTGCATCAAGACACATGGTGTCTACAAGTAAGTTTTTCACTTCACTTGACTCCTCCAGTGGTCCAAATATTGTATTGGGAGACAATTCTGAATCTTCTAGCAAAGGCAAAGGTAGCATAGATCTCGAGTTTGGGTCATTTAATAATGTGTTATATGTACCTGGACTTGCTGCAAACCTACTGTCAGTCTATCAGATGACCCATACAGGGCTTCCCAAGAGAGTAACCTTTACCCCCAATGATGTTGAGATAGCTGAAATTTCAATAGGAAAAATTATTGCAATTGGTACTGGTGATAACTATTCTAAAATCTACAAGTTTTCTCATTTTGTGCCAAATCCCTCACCTTCTGCTTTGTTAACCCATGCCAATTAGTCCAGCAAATTATGTCATGAAATATTTGGCCACCTAAATTATAAATACCTTTCCCAACTTCATGAGAAAGAGATGGTTATAGGGCTACCCAATATCAAGTTTTCCAAAGGTGTCTATCAATCTTGCATCCTAGGAAAACACCCTGAGCATAAGTATGGAGATCCAATTTTGAGAGAAACACTGCACCATTAGACCTTATTCATACTGATATATCAGGTCCATTCCCTCATGAGTCTTTGAACCATTACAAATACATCCTCACATTCATAGATGACTTTAGCAGGTACTGTTGGATTTATTTCATTAAGCTAAAATCTAAAGTTTTTGGTCTGTTCAAGCTATTCAAAGCCTCAGAGAACCGGTCTGGTAGGCATATTAAAATTATCAGATCTGATAATGGTGGTGAATATGTGAAATCAGATTTTCAGCAATTTTTTGCCTCCTCAGGAATTCAGATGCAACACATAGTTCCATATACACCTCAGCAGAATGGGGTTGCAAAGAGGAAAAACAGGTCTCTAAAGGAGATGGCCACTTGTATGCTTGAGGCAAAGTAATTGTCTCCCAAGCTATGCAATTAAAAAATTAATTGTGCCACTTGCATTCAGAATAGAGTGCCACATAAAGCTCTCAAAGGTATCACTCCTTTCGAGGCTTGGACATGTCACAAACCTGATATCTCTCATTTTAGGATTTTTGGCTCAAAGGCTTGGGCTAGGATTCCACTTGAGAAGAGGAGGGCATTGCAGCCCCAAATCCAACCATGTTTATTTGTTGGATATTCAGAGGACTCCAAAGGTTATAAGTTGCTGAACATGACCACTCATAAAGCATTCATTGAAAGAACTGTTCAGTTTGAGGAAGAGCCCTCTCAGAGCGCTGAAATTGGAGAACCATCTTCACCACCACCTGCAGAAGAAGTAAGTGATGTTCTTGAAGTTTTTTATTCTGATATTTATGATGATGAGGATCATTTTATTACAGATTCTAACTCACCTACAAGTCCTATATGCGCTGCAAAAACTTTGCAAGCAGCAGGGGAACTAGTTGGCAATCCTCAGGACCAAAGGAGGACTAGATCACAATTTGAGACTACTCTCAATGTGAATGATCCTTACCTTTCTGAGAGATGTTATATGATGATCTATTCTGATCCTCAGTCATATGAGGAAGCCTCACATGACCCAATATGGCATATCTCTATGGATGAGGAGTTCCAGTCATTACAGAAGAATGAAACTTGGGAGCTAGTTAAGCTCCCCGCAGGCAGAAAATTGCTAAGGTGCAAGTGGATTTTCAAAACAAAATGTGCAGCGGATGGTACATCGGTAAAGTACAAAGAAAGGATGGTAGAAAAGGTATTTTCTCAGGTCCAAGGACTTGATATTATTGAAGCAGCGGATGGTACATCGGTAAAGTACAAAGAAAGGATGGTAGAAAAGGTATTTTCTCAGGTCCAAGGACTTGATATTATTGAAGCCTTTGCACCTGTGGCACATAAAGACTCCATTACACTAGTTTTGGTAGTTGCAGCTTCCAAGCGGTGGGAAGTACATCACATGGATGTGAAAAGTGCTTTGCTCCATGGATAAATTGAAGAAGAAATATATATGCAGCAACCAAAGGGGTACACATCATATCCAAATCTTGTTTCCAGGTTCAAAAAGTATCTATATGGACTTAAGCAATCCCCCAGGGATTGGTATGCCAAAATGGACAGTTTCCTTCTGTCACAATTTTATGTTCGGTGTAAATCTGACCCAAATGTCTATATAAAGTTAATAGATGGTTCTATAATGATCATAGTGCTGTATGTTGATGATTTTATGATCACAGGAAGTTCAATAGATCAAATAGACACCTTGAAGGCTGCTTTGAATGAAGCCTTCTCATTGAGTGATTTGGAAATCCTTAAGCAATTTTTGGGGCTTGATATTTCTCAAACAAAAGATGGAACCAATGTATCTCAGTACAAATATGCATTTGATATGTTAAAGAAGTTCAATATGGCTGATTGAAAGCCTTCTAAGACTCCATTCCTTTCAGGAGTTAGAATGGAAGAAGCATAATCTACACGCTTGTTTGACAGCACCTTGTATAGATAGCTTGTTGGCAGCTTGCTCTATCTCACTCACACTCGACTTGATATTGCTTATGTTGTGAGTATGGAATCTAGCTACATGGAGTAGCCACATGAGCTCCATTGGAGGGTTGCAAAAAGGATCTTACATTATGTGCAGGGCACACAGAGTGATGGGATTCACAATATTGCAGATTCGAGCCTAGATCTCTTGGGCTTCACTGATTCAGATTGGGCTGGTGATAGCCTTGACAGGAAATCCACATCTGGATTTGTATTCATGCTTGGAGGTGGCCCTATTTGCTGGTCCAAAAAGAAACAAAATGCCATAGCATTATATTCAGCAGAGGCAGAGTACAAAGGAGCAGTGAATGCTGTTACATAGTGTATATGGTTACAGGGGATTTTGTCAGAGTTTTAGATTTCTTTTAGTACTCCTACTGTCATTTTTTGTGACAACCAGAGTGCTATTAGAGTTTCATGTGATCCAGTACAGAGGTAGAGGACCAAGCACATTGAGATTCATATGCACTACATCATAGGCTTAGTGCATGATGAGATCATAGATTTGCAGTATTGCCCCACATGTGAGCAAACTGCAGATATCTTCATCAAGGCTTTCATAGAGAATACATTCAGCTATCTTATATCACTTCTTTGGATGGTTGAACATGTGGTGGAGTGAAGGTTTGATTAGCAACCTTTCAATTTTGATATGTCCATGTTTTGAGTGGAGGTTTTTCCCATGAGGTTTTCCTTCTATCCTTTTTTTTGTGGACCGACAGTATTGTACAGGGTGACCAAGTCTTGTTACTGGGCCCTTAATATTTCATTTTCTGATATTTAAACCATATAAGTCATATTTATGAGAGTTTTTTGGAATATTAAATCTTCCTACCATGTCATTCGATTACATTAGATGCATTAATTAATCTCCTATGGTTAATTATTATGTAATAGACTAGGAAATTGCCTTGTGTGGACCATAAGGCAACATGGGGGGACCACAAAACATCCAAGGTATGGACCACAACCTACCTAGGCCACTTGGGTGCACTTCCAAAATATTCTGGATAAGATTTTACTAGGAAAGGTGCATTTCTGAGTTTTACTGCTTTTTACAGCTTTTTCCCCCATGGGGAAAAGCTAGTCACCTAGGAAACTTGTTTTTTGCACCCATGACACTCCCCAATGTTTTCTCTTCTCAAATTTCGTATTTGGCATTTTTTTTCATCATACATCACCTTCAGCTCCCTAATTTAGCAATTCATGAGCTTTTGGAGAGATTTGGAAAGCATACTTGCCATCTAGGGGGGATGAGCATATTTTTAGTAAGTCTGATGATGGAATGATTCTTTTGGAATATTTATCCATTCAAATATCTATTTTAATGTTTTATAACAACACCCTATCACTTTCACAAGGTTGGCTGAATTATTTTGTTCATGAGAAGTTAATACAGAATTCCATCTTGTGCATAATTTTTGTGTCTTTGAATAGTTGTGTGAAATTTTCTTATGAGAGAGTGTAATTGCTTGTTAAGATCCTGACGTGAACTGAATTTAACAAAGAAAACCCGAGTATCCTACTAAAGGTGAGTTGTGAGAAGCTTGTAGAATATTTTTCTTAAGTGCAGACTCGATGACTAAGTAGATTATGGTTTTATAATATATAATGTCATCCATTACTCTGTACCTATAATCTTGAAAATCTCCATTCAATATTTTGCAAGAAAAAATGATCTTTGGAGTATTCGACCAAAAGATGAGATCTCCAATCCGATGAAATGCTCATAAGAGATAAAGTGGCTAGTCGTCTAGAAAGTGCATATGCTACCACATTGTTTTTTCCCTGTATGTATTCAATCTCAAATTCATAGGCTTGAACTTTACTCACCCATTTCTGTTTCCTATCATTCAATTCTTTATATTTCAGGAAGCACTTTAAGCTGTTGTGATCTATTTTAATCTTGAATCAGCCACCCACTAAGTATTTCTTGAACTTGGTTAGCGCATGGAGAATGGATAACATTTCCTTGTCATATATTGAATAGTGGCACTCATAGTCCTTGAGTTTTCTTCTCTTGAATGCAATAGGGTGATTATTCTACATCAACACTGCTCCTATACCCTCTCCTGAAGCATCACATTATAATATGAATGTTTGTGTAAAATATGGTAGTGCTAGTACAGGGCATGAACTCATTACCGTTTTCATTTCTTCAAATGTACGTTATGCTACCTCTGACCAACATAATGCCCCTCTTTTAGTAAGATCTGTGAGTGGTGCTATCATCTATGAGAAATCGTTGACATACCTGCTGTAGTAGGGGCAAAGGCCCAAAAATACTTTCAACTTGGTCACATTTTTAGGTGTAGTCCAATCCAATATGGCTCTAATCTTTTCCAAGTGTACCTGTACCCCATTTGCTAGTATCACGTGTCCCAAATATAACATATCTTGCATACCAAACTCACATCTGGACATCTTGGCATATAGTGATTGTTCTTTTAGGATTCCAAGTACTTCATCAAGGTTCTTTAAATGATCTTCCCAAGTCCGAATGTAAATCAATATATCATCAAAGAATACTAGAAGATGCTTTCTTAACTGAGCCTTGAAGGTGTTGTTCATACATGAATGGAAAGTAGCTGGTGCATTAGTGAGCCCAAATGGCATCACTAGAAACTCATAGTGTCCATAGTGACAATGAAAAGAGGTCTTTGGAATGTCATGTTCCCTCAGCTGTATATGATGGTAACCATATCGGAGGTCAATTTTGGAGAAGTATTCCCCCCCTGTAGTTCATCCATCAATTCATCAATCCTTGTGATAGGATACTTGTTTTTAATTGTTTTGTTGTTAAGCGCCCTATAATCAATGCACGTGCATAAGGTCCCATCCTTCTTTTTTACTAACACCACTTAGGATGCAAATGGACTGGAGCTAGGTTTTATGTAACCCAATTTGAGGAAATATTTGATCGTATTTTCAATTTCATATTTATATATTTTGGGGTGTCAGTAAGGGGTAGTGATGACTGTTTGATTCCCCTCCTCTAACTCAATAGTTTTCTCAAATCCTCTATCTAGAGGCCTACCTGATGGAAGATCTCCAAATAGTTTTTTATGCTTATGTAATAGTGCATGTATGTCTATTGGATGTTGTGTGTCTCTATCTAGTGGCTTCCTGAAAGTAACCAAGCACTATGTTGTCTCCTTGTTGTAGCACAACCTCCATCCTGTGTGATGATACTTCTCTAGGATGGTAGGTATTCATACCTCTCAAAACCACTCTCTCTCTCCTTCTGTTCCCTTAAATTCCATCTCCATGCTATGGTAGTTCATAGAATACTTTCCAATGGAACAAAGCCATTGAACTTCCAATACCACATTCGTGCCTGGTACATAAACCACATAAAATGTCTCTGTCACTGTATAGTTCTCTAGAGTCACATTCAATTTTGGAATCCTCTGATTACACTACATGGTGTGGTTACCTGCTACGGATACTGTAAATCCATCAAATCTCTCAGTCGAGATACCTTTCCTTTTTATCCAAGCAACATCAATAAAGTTGTGGGATGCCCCACCATATATCAACACTCCAACCCTGTTTCCCTGTATTAAACATGAAGAGTGTGAAATCTAGGAACTCTAGATAGTGTAGCAATGACACCTCCCTATGTACCCTCATGAGACTACTCCTCCTCTGCCGTGTAAGGTGCCTCTCCCTATTCTGGATCCTGATCATCTTTGTCCTCTCCACTATCAGAGTATACCTCTATGTAGTGAGCCTTTCCCTTCCCTGAACACTTGTGACCTAGTACCCATGGTTCCTGACAACTAAAACACAATTTCTTTCTTCTAAGGTCCTGGCGGGTATCATTATCAATCCTCTTTCTTGGGACATTATTTTTGAAAGGGTCTCCTCTCCTTATCTTTTATAGGAAAATTGGTTTTGGGAGAAAACTTATTTTTGGGAACTGAATCCTATAAATATCTAGTACGAATGATGGAATCAAACAGGGTGGTGGGTCTATAATACTTAACCCATCCATGTAAGGGTTCAGCGAGAGCCTCAGTGAACAAAATAATTAACCTTCTCTCTGAAATATTTGCCACCATGACTGCTACCCTTTGGAACTCATATATGAATGATTCTGGACTACCTGTCTGCTTGAGTTGTGATAGCTCTCTGAAATGCACCTCAGGTTATTTTCTGTCAAAGCACCCGATGAGCCTTTGTGTAAAATCTATATAAGAGGTGATGGTATTGTGACCTAATGTCACTAGCCCATGGTACCACCACTCATGGTATTCCCCATACAAATGAAAGGTAGCCAACTTAATGACATATGTCTCCATCATGGTGTTGATTTGGAAGTAAGTATTGTTCCACTTCTATACCCAATTTCGTGTCGGGGCATTCCTAGTCCCATCAAAGGTAGGAATAGTAAGTTTCCCTACTATGCACTGTATTTCATAGTTCTGGTTGAAAGCCCTGTTGCAATATCTCAGTTTGTTCTTACTTTTAAAATTACAAAAACATGTAAAGGTTATGGCTGACTGGAAGTCATCTCCCAATGCTTTGTACTCTCATAGATATTCCCCCATGTGTCATGAGCCTCAAAAATCCATAAATAATTTTTTTTTAAGTATGTAACTTAGTAAAAACACCCATTAATATTTTGATATCCTTTATAACATATCTAAGTTCTATTCAACTAATACTAAAGGTCGTCATGTCTATAAAATCGTTAATGTAATTTATATACTGCTTATGGACAGGTTATGAAGGAGGTGGAAGCTTTACCACAAAGGTGGCGTATCGCCAATGTAATTGAAGGTGATGTTTTAATATTCTTGTTCTTGTTGTTAAAATGCAAAGGGCCATGCTTATCCCTAAGGTTAAGCTTGGATCTTCGATCCTTGCCTTAACCATATACTTTAACACTTTATTTAAATGACAAAAGAGGGGAGACTATGGCTATAGTCTAGATCCCAAAAGCAAAGGGTATTAAGGTTCAGTGCTAACATTCCATGTCCAAGGTATAAGGTTAAAAATGCAAGGTTTACGTGTTATGTAATCGTTGAATAAATGAAGGGATATGGAATTCACCATAATATATGAGTAAGAAAGCAGAACAAAGAAATTGGTACCACTGTCGGGAAAACATAAATGAGACAAGCGTTCCTCCCAACCAACTCTTAGAGCATCCAAGTCTCACTTTCTCCAGAACCCCCAAGCCTGATCGTTGAACCACAAGAGCGAAATCCACTTAATGCGCCATCTATTGCATTATCAGATTCAATCCTCATCCAATGTTATCCTCCTATTGCTTATGGACATACTACTTTATAGTATTTGGCCTAGGACTTGGTCATTTATGAGCCCCCTTCTCTTTAGCACTCAACTAAGAGTTGTGACCTGATTTTGGGGAAGATGCCTCCTTCAACTTGAGTTCTCACTCAACAACTTCAACCACTTGGATTTTCCTCTTGTGGGTCAGCAATCACTCATGCAACAACTATTTCATTTATGCCCCCCCTTTCAGTTTTTTACTATTAATAAAAGAATAATCCATTACATTGTTTTATTTTTGACTTCCTATCAAAAATATTAAAAAATAAAATAAATTAAAATATTCAGAAAAAGTATTTATTAATAATTTATTAGATCCTGGTGTATTACATACACCTCCTCTTAAAGGATAACACCAGCCTCGGTGTTATTATTTTTTTGTCTTTATTCTTCCATTTCTTCGTCTTGGAATAGGATTGGATATGCCTCCCGCATATTACTTTCCAATTCCCAAGTGGACTCTTCCGGACTAAGGTGCTTCCATTTCAGTAATAGTTCACTTCTGTCAAGGATATGCTCTTGTCCCACCTGAAACTCTCCCTCGGGTTACACCTGTATAACATCCCAATCAATCACATGAGTAGTGTCATGAACATACTTCTTTAAAATTGAAACATGGAAAACATCATGTACTTTAATGCAGGTAGGCGGTAGGGATAACTGGTATGCGACCGACCCTACTTTAGCCAAAATTTCAAATGGCCCACAATATCTGCATGCCAATTTTGAATACCCGCCCAACCTTAAGGAGATTTTATTGGGTCTTACCTTTATAAACACATGCTTTCCTACCTGAAAATATCGATGAGTTCTTTTTAGGTCAGCATAACTTTTCTACATGTCTTGGGAAGCCTTCAAATTTTGTTGTACATGCCTCACGGTTAGTTCCATATATTTTTTAACAATCCAGGTCCTAACATTAATCGATCTACCGGACTGCTCCATGAAATGGGAGTATTACATTTACGTCAATATAGAATTTCAAAGGGACTCATACTAGCTGATACTTGAAAATGATTATTGTAAGCAAATTCTACTAAGTGTAGGTAGTATTCCCACTTACCTCGTTTGTCCATTAATTACATTCTTAGCATGTCCTCTGGGACTTGGTTTACCCTTTCAGTCTGCCCATCCATTTGCAGATAATACGCAGTACTGAAATTAAACTGAGAGCCTAACCATTTAAACAAAGATTTCCAAAGATTTCCTGTAAATTTTGTATCTCTGTCTGAGATTATTACCTTTGGTACACCATGCAACGTGAAAGTATCTTTCATTAATATATCTACGATGTTAACAGCCTTATACATATATTTCACTAGAATAAAGTGATTTGCTTTGCTCAATTTATCGACTACAACCATGATTGAGTTGTGTTGCCTAAAATTTTTAGGTAGGCCGATTCTAAAATCCATGTTGATGATTTCCCACTTCCATTTTGGAATGGGTAGTGGTTGAAATAGCCTAGTTGGACGTTGGTGTTCTGCCTTGAATTGTTAGCATTCTATGCAGCGAGCTAAGTATTCTGCTACCTCTTTATTCATGTTCGGCCAAAAGAAATCCTTTCCGATCATGGTGATCATCTTTTGGTACCCTAGGTGTCCTGAATAGGGTCGTTTGTGTAACTCATTCATAATAGTTAATTTGACTTCTGTTGTATTTGGTATGTACAATCTATTTTTATGTAGCAGTAACCCTCTTTCATTTAAACAGAAATATGTTTTTATCTGGTTCTTCATTTTCAGCAGTCCGTTCCTTTAAAATTTGGTATTGTTTATCAGAGTTTTCTGCATTTAAAATCTGATTTTCTAAACCAGATTCGTAGATGCTGCTCGCAAATAGTAAATTTGCATGATGAATTAAAGAATTTGCAACTTTTTTTTTTTTCTGTAACTTTTATATGTTTTATTTCAAAGTCATATTCTCTTAAAAGTGACATCCACCTTGCTTGTCTAGCATTTAAACTCTAATGATCAAACAAGTATTTTAGGATTATGTTATCTGACATTAGCAAAAATTTTCTTCCGATGAGGTAGTGTCACCACATCTTTAATGCATGTATAATTGCATCAAGTTCTAAATCGTGCGTAACGGAATGTTTTTCATGTTCTTTTAATTTTCGGGATTTGTAGGCCATTACATGATTTTCTTGAATTAGTACCCTACCTAATCCTTCATTACATGCGTCGGTGCATATGATGAAATCCTTAAAAGGATCAACAATTTTTAATATATGGGCAATGGTTAACAAATGTTTTAATTTATTAAAACTTTCCATACATTTTTCGTTCAAGTCAAACTTTTTACCTTTCTTTTGTAGTGATGTTATGGGGTAGGCTATCTTAGAAAACCCTTCAATAAACTTTCGATAATAACCTGTAATCCCCATAAATGATCTTATGTCAGTTACATTTTTAGGAACTAGCCATTCACTAATAGCATTAATCTTGTCGGGGTCGACAAATATTCCATCATTAGACACTATGTGTCCTAGATATTGAATTCTGTCTTTATAGAAATCGCACTTGCTAAACCTAGCAAATAATTGTTGTTCTCTTAAAATTTGTAGAACTATTTTTAAGTGATCTTCATGTTCTTGTTCATTCTTTGAATAAATCAGTATGTCATCGATGAAGATGACTACGAATTTATCTAAGTAGTTGTTAAAATACTATTCATTAAACACATAAAAGCTGCAGGTGCGTTTTTTAATCCAAATGGCATTACGTGAAACTTGTAATGTCCATAACGAGTTCTAAAAGAATTTTTAAAGATGTCTTCATCTTTGATCCATACCTGAGGGTAGTTGGACCTTAAATCTATTTTAGAAAAGATTGTTTCCCCTTGGAACTGATCGAATAGATCGTCTATCTGGCGTAAATGATATCGATTTTTAATAGTCATTTTATATAATTGTCGATAGTCTATGCATAATCTTAAGTTTTCGTCTTTCTTCTTTACGAATAAGACTAGTGCTCCCCAAGGGGAAACACTAGGTCAAATGTACTTCTTGTCAATTAATTATTGTAACTGTGATTTAAGTTCTATAAGTTCTATTATATTCATCCGATACAGAGCTTTTGATGTTGGTACTGCTCCTGATATTAGATCGATTGTAAATTCTATGTCTCTTTTCAGAGGTAGTCTATGGACTTCTTCCAGAAATATGTCTTTAAAATATTTTAAGATAGGTATGTATTCCATTTTAAGTTTTCTATCTTGATCTTGATCATATATTACATAAACAACAAACACTTTACATCCTTTACATACATATTTCTTCATTTGCAAGGCTGAGATATCCCTGATAGTTGTTTTTATGGGGATTACGTTACTTTAATTGTGTTTCCAGCGTTATCTATGCATGTAAAAGTTTTGTCATAACAATTCAACATGAATATGTGTTTTTCCAACCAATCCATTCATATCAGCATATCATAGGAAACTAATGGTGAAATATTCAGATCAACATGCATATTAAATTCATTCATCAATACTTCACAATTTTTCACATAACTAGTGACCTTACGTTTAATACCTGTGGCTAACTGTACCAACCAAGATATTTCAAATTTTTTTGGTACTAAATTACATAATTCAACAATACTAGGTGATACATAACTTAAACTCGCACCTGGATCAATTAGTATGGAAATAAGTTGAGTTTTTATCATACCTTCGATCTCGACCATTGAAGCTTGATGGTCTACCTGTCGATTCTCCAATGTAGCACTGATTTTGGGCATACTTCTAGCCATATCTCCAACTATAACACCTTCTTGAATGGAGTGGACTTTATTAAATGTTTCATTTCTTACAGGATAGTCCTTAAAGTAATGTGGGTCACCACATTCCCAACATTTTAAGGGTTCCCTCTATGCAGTGTTTTTATTATAATTAGTGGAAGGTTCTCTTTCTTTTGCAACAGGGTGTTGTGTTTTAAAACTTTTATAATTATTACCCTGATACCCTCTGTAATTATTTCCAGAATTCCTATGAAATCTATTATTATTATTCTTTCTTCTTGGGTAAAATTTATCTCATCTTTTAGTGTGCCAATGAGGTACATTTTCTCTTTTATTTTTATTCTGTTCGTAACAATAATTTGCTTTTCTCATTGCAGCTTCTTCCAGCATCTTTGGAATGTCATACTCAATCTGCTCTTTAAACGGGGTAGGAAAACAACTGAGAAAGCGTTGTATTTTTGGTTTTTCATCTATTATGTAAGGTACATAACGAAGCAGACTTAAGAATTTACTGCAGAGTTCTTTCATGGTCAAAGCACCTAACCTTAATTCGTAGAATTCTTCCGCTTTTTCTTCATAGTATTGTTATGAAAGATACTTTTATTTAAACAGTTTCTTAAATGTATTCCAGGTTACGTGTCTCTCTTTTATACCTTTTACTCTTTTGATATCTTGCCACCAAATATCTTCTTTTCCACTTAGGTTATAAATGGCCATTTTTTCCTTCAGTTCATCAAAATTGTTATAAATTTGGAAGTATTTCTTCATTCCAAACAGCCAAGCTTCTGCCTCTTCTCCTTTCTCGATTTCACCATTAAACATAGGAGGTTTCATTTTCTTAAATTGTCCTGAAATTTCTTCATAGGGTTTGTACTTCTTTTTATCTTTACGACTGTCACTACTTTCACTAGAATCCTGATGTTCTTGTTTTGGTGGTTCCTCGCTCGAAGTTTCAGCTTCATGACTAGAAAATTCTAGCTTTCTTCACTTACGTTTGTATGGTGTAGCTTTTGGCTTATCATCTTTAGATTCTTTGTTTTTATCTTTAGATGGGCGCCAATGAGGATGGCGACAGGGTCACCTCCTCCTAGGCCCATGTCTTAGAATGCCAAGGTAAGGAAAGGAAATAGACCCTTACTCTGTCAACTTTTATTTTAGTTTTTACTCTTCAAAGCTAACTGCAATGCTTTTTTGTTGTAGGTAAACCTTTGGCAGGATTTTGGAAGGAAAACAATTCTTGCCTTCATCAGATAAGTAGACCTTGAAACGGTCCACCCTTAGGGTTTGTGATCTAATGGATAAGGGATTCATGCCATCTTTGCTCCAGTGTTTACTTTTAATAAGCTCTATGTGTGTGTGTTATTGTTTGCTTATTTATAAATTGGGAGTTTAATATGTAAGTGCCATCATGGATGGCTTATCCTCTGTAATATAATTTTAATATTGGGATTATAATGCAGGTAGTGGATGTACTTAATATGGGATTATAGCCACATGTTGCATGATTATGAAATTCCTTCGGCCCTATTTATAATTAATGTTTATTTACAACCCATAGGGTCCTTTACGATTTTTGTGAAAAAATCCAGAATGATATCGTGGTTTATAAAAGTAGTTTCGTGCAGTTTTAGTTAACTCATTTTGAATATTATTTTCTGTTTGTGAAATAAATGGTATTTGAGTGGAAAAACAATTGATTTTCTTATTTAAAAACCTTCAACAGGGTTTTAACCAGGATCTAAATCCCTGCTAACTTGATTCAGTTTGTTTAATTATTAGTTGTCACGTTTGCAGCTCTGTATTAGATCAATGGTTATACTATGACTGCCCTAAATGCGTTAGTTGTATTTGTAAATAGATCGAGGGTTTATAATGTACTTATAAATTTTAACATACTGTTGTGGCCACAACAGATCCCATGCTTCAGCTGAGCATAGGAGCCCCAATTTTAAAATAGACACAAAGGTATTTAGGTGTTGTTGTGAACATGGGGTTTTGAACTTTGTTTCTATGATCTAGTACCTGTACCTTTGTGTGCTTTGATATTCCTCTTTTCTCTTGGATTTCTCTAAGTGTTTTTGGTTTTCTGGAAGCCTTGATTTTCAAGCATTTTGTCATTTACTTCCGTCAACCTAAAACCCGCAACCTGATAGGTGCGGGTTGTGGTAATCCTGGCTAATAATTTTGGGAATTTTTCATCCCGAAACCCTCGACCCGCAAATTTAGATTGCAGGATGCACGAAAAGCTTTTTAGTTTTACGGTTGTTTTCATTCTCGAAACCCGCAACGCGCCAATTTCGGGTTGCGGATTTCAGAATCTCTTTCATGCCTTTATTTTTCCGAATGCAATCGTGCAACCTGCAACCCACAACTACAGATTGTGGATTGCGGACACCTTTTGTTAGTTTGTTTTAAGTAGCATTTCCGCAACCCGCAACCCGCATTGCAGATTGCGGATTGCATAAATTTTGATTTATTTGTTTCTATGAGTTGGGATCCCGCATCCCGCAACCCGCAATTGCAGATTGCGGGATTAACATTCATATTTGCAAGAATAAAACTCTCGCAACTCTGCTTTCGCATGTTTAACCTTAACCGTTGATTTGTTTTGATCCTGCAGATGAGATTACATTACGTGACTTGAATAGTTATTTGGATTATTTTCATTTTTACTTGTATGTTCTTGATTTATTTGAGTTGGTCTTTATCATTTGAGTTGTAATTTGATTTTGAATATTGTATGTAATGATTTCTTGTCCTTATTTGAATTTTTTTGAGTCATTTACATGTTTCAATTTGGACTAATCAAATTCATATGATGTTTCGGTAATCTTGGCAACAAATTTGAACTTCAATAAATCAATAAGTGTAAAGAGCATCTTGACGGGTTATCATAATTTGATTAAACACTTATTTCTAATCATTTTAATTTATCACTTGAAAAGGTTTATATCAAATAATGGAACCATGCATTTAATTCTCAACTTTGAAACGATTGTTGAATTTTACTAAGCCTTGAATATTTGATAAAAATTGTCCTCTTGGGAAAATCTATAATATTATGACGGAGATTTTTCAAGGCCTTGTTATGTATAATTTAATTCAATCTTGAAAAAGTGAAGCATACTTCCAAACCATGGAAAGAGTCAATAATCTTTCATTAAGCAAAGTATTATGTTTTACAAAGGATAATTAGCTTTGCTTATTTGTAAGATTATTATTATTGTTTAAATTATATTCGATATAATTTTTTATGAGCGATATTAATAATCTTATTGACTTTAGTATATCATGCTATTTAAAATGTTAAATGCATAGTATTTTGCTAAACCCTAATTTGCCGTGCAGATGAAATTTAAAAAAAAATAAAATTTGTAAAAGACATGTTTTTGCATGGAGGGTTGTGACCAAACCATGAGGAATTAGCTCAAACGGTTGAAAACCCACTTCCCAAATGGGCTGATTTACCCCTACACAAACACTTTTGAAAAATTGTCAACCATTTGAGAGGGAAATGTTTCCGAACAAGAGTCAACTTTCATAAATTTATTCCAGCCGTTTTTGCATATAGTGAATGAACCAGGCATTTGGGGATTTGATGTTATCCTTCCCAGTGCTCTCCATTACTATAAATTCGACCTCAGCATTTAGAGCAAGGGGAGGAAGAGGTCTCAAAAGAATGGAAGGATTTTCATACTTCCTATATTTGTATTCTTCTTGCAATGTTTTGTTGAGAGGGAAGAAGGAGAAACACTGCTGCCAGAGGGAGTAGATGATCTTTGTATGATAGAGAACTGAATTTCTTCTTTCTCTGCTATGATTATCTTGATAGAAATTTCTTGTGTTTAAGAGATTGGAGATCGTAGGCTCTGCTTGAAGTGGCTGCTATGATTATCAAGTTGAAGCTTTGTATTTTTATCAAGCTGAGATGGTAATACAATTTCTTTTCTGCAATTATTTTCCATTTGTTCATGTGCATTTAATTAGATTTCTCTTTTTGTGCACAGATCAGATCATAATTAGATTCAAGCAACTTTCTGCATTTCTTTAGTTTATTTCTTAACCTGATTATATTTAATCATTGCATAAATGATTGTATGTTCAAATAATTTTAGCATAATGAAGATAATTTCTTACTTCTCATGTTAGAATTAATGTGCTAAAGACATCAATAATTTTAAAATTTCTTTTAAAATCATTGATGATCCAATTATTCATTTTGAACATTAAATCATTTCCTCCGTTTTAAAATACTTGGCTCCTGGGATAGATTGGTAATTAATATTTAATTTAGTTATTATTTTTACTTTAATCTTTTGGTTTAAATCTCTTTTTTCTATAATTATAGAATTTATTCTCATCGTTGCAGAACTATTAATTTTAGATTGCATATTAATTCTAGATTGCATTCAAATTACCTTTAGGATTAATTTCACAATTAATTCAAAGCCTCATTTTTAAGGAGCAAACCCACCAAATCATAGAGTGCCAATGGAGGTCGAATATTCATGGGTGATTACCATACCAAATAGGATGGGGATAGAACTTCCCTTGCGTGGGGTCTTTCGAAGCCTTTCAGTGTGGGTTTTCATCCCCTTTTGTTGCCTTGGACACCATTCCAGCACCTTGCACTTACCCTGTACAATCGAGGCATCAACAAATGGCACTAAAAGGAGGGCCATCCGACATGTAAGGTCATTTGAGCTATCTTAATCAGATTATCTTAAAATGGATCCAGCCCAAAAATCTGTATAAAGTTCCTTTTCTGCTTAAGAATCTGTATTTAGTTGTTTTTCTAGACAAATTAGTTTTCAATTTCAAACATATGTTTTGAAGGATCCGATAGAAGAAAAATTCGATGGTGAAGGAGAAAGCTTAGCACAAGAACATGTTTTTCAATTTCTTCAGAATTGTCTTCTTAACAAAATTTTGGATCAAGATGTTTTGTGCATATTGTTAGCCTTCACATTCGAAGGACACGTCAAAGAGTGGTGTGTAACCTTACCTTTTGCCTCTGTCCATTCTTTTGAAGATTTTGCAGATCTTTTTATACTTTCTTTTGGACATTATGACTTTGTTAGATTATGCAATGAATGGAAACAACTCACTTCAAAAGAGGGTGAATCATTATAATATTTTGCAACTAGAAGTTTTAACCACTATTGTAGATTCCCTTTAATAGACTGTCCTATAATATTTGAATGTTTGCAGAACATTCGTTTTGTCTTACATAAATCTGATCAATTAGTAGATGATAAATCTGAATTATACATTAATAATCATCCACCTCTTGGTTTAGATTTACATGAAGAATCAAAGGATTTAAAAATTGTAGAAACGATTCCTTCTCTTTCTTAAATATGGATCATAATCAATATGATGATTCAGATGAATTAAATATTGATATGCCCATGTTTATCTCACAAGAAAATCAAAGTCTAACTAATCATGAAGGAGATCATTTTTCTATTGAAGATTCTTCTAAAACAAAATAGAATAGTTTTGATCATAATGTTGACCAATCTTATTCTAGCATAATTAAAGAACTTCAAGATTCTGATACTTATTATTCTGTTAAACCTTTGATAGATCTTGAATCAACTAATTGTTCTGAAGTTTGTGATATGTTTTCTCAATTACCTTTTTCTGATGTAAGTGATTCTTTAGGAGAACATATTTCATGAAATGATGATATTACATTACAAGAAGAAGTACATTCCAATTTGAAACCTTTCATACGTATCTCTTTTGAAGAGAAAATCTCTCTTACAGAATCTCAATCAAAAAATATTCTACAAAGAGATGAATTCCATGTACTTATTTCCTCTTCATATTTGTCTTTGTGTCTTGATCTATTTGATAACAATGGCATTCAATCATATAGTTCAGATTCTAATTCTCCATTGTTAAGTCTTAAAGAGGTACACGTTAATTATGAAATGCATGAAGAAGATCAAGAAGATTCTTATCTTTATCATCAATCCATGTCTTCTTGTCATTTTTCTTTGCTAGAAATGAATACTATTTCTAATGATTGTTTTCAGAATTCTTCCTATTATGATTAATCATTCATTGAAGAAACATTTTCTTCTTACGATCAATTACTTGATGGAGAAGATTCTTTTCAGAATGTTAATGATACTAGTTCCACACTTACAACATCTGATATCTTTAGTTCTTCTCAAATAAATACTCAAAGACAATTTGATCTCTATGAGAATTTCCAATTAAATCAACCAATTAATGAAGATTTTTACAATGATAATTTAGAACCAATTGGATCTGATTTTGTTGATCTTGTTCAAGGAAATATTTCTAAGGAGAACATTGTTCAAGAAAAAGTTCTGAATTCTTATAATATTAATGTTGATTCTCTTTCGAATAATCCATTTCATCGCATAAATCTTTCAAACTCTTTCTGTCATCCTTTTGATTTTCATTGTACATACCATGATTGGGTTGTTGATTGGCTTGAGAAATCTTTCTCAGCAAGATTTCATCATTCTGGTAACACTCTGTTTTCCTTACTTGTATATAAATATGGTAAGACTCCATTCTCTTTATTTGTACATAGATTTCATTTTATTTGCTTTAATGCATTCTTTTTCCATTTTTACTTTCCAGCATTCATAGCATGCCTTCTGATTATTCACTTCTTCCTTTTTGCAGGTTTTCATATGCTTTCATTGTTGCATTGGAAATCCGATTATACTTAGTTTTGTTTTCTTTTTAGAGTAGTGTAGGAGTAGGTATAGAAGAGATTAGTTTTGATAATTTCTTTAGTAATTAGATTATTGTTTTGGTTTTCTTCAATAAAGTATTTGCGACAGCAAGCCAAGTCAAAGTTGGAAACAATGCTTCTTCAGATGCATTCAGGGAAGTATCTTTATGCTTTTTCACTTTCTATTATTCATGCTCTTGCTTATTATTTTATTGGTTCAAGGCATTCGTGATTAATTTACATGTTTTTAAATCATAATGGTATTGTCATGAAATGTGTTGAATTAATTATCTTCCAAGTTTTAAGAGCAAAAATATTTTGACAGAAGACAAAATAATTACAGTTATAACATCTTCATTACACACGAATTTTGATCTTTCCTCAATATGCAGTTTGAAAAAGGAGGTTTTACATTTTTGTTGTAGCAAATCGCACACAATTTAGTTTAACATTATTTCGTTTTATGTCTTTCTATACATAATCTTTAATAAATAAAGGCCCCATTGTCCTAAACAACTTTATGTGACAAATAACAATGTTGATCATAATTCTTCAACCGAATAAGAATAAATTTATTTTAAGAGTTTCATTACACTCAATTCAATTAATTTATTCAATACATTTACAATTTATGAATTGATATAATTACTCTTTTTACAATAACGAATTCCTTCAACTCTACAAACACAACAACAAATCTCACCTTTGTTCGCATGAGAAAATTTCTTAAGGCCTGTTTTTACAATTATTTTATATTTCTTTTGATTTAGTTTTCCAAATAAAAGGGATTCAATTTGCTTAATATCTCATGTGGTTCATAATACTATCAATCGAATCTTTGCAGTAAAAGAATTTGTAATTACATTTAAAGGGGTTCTTATACAAATACTTCTACAAATCAATTCAAATAATTATGCACATTTCATGAATTGATACAATAAATCCACTATTTATCACCCCTATTACAATAACAAATTCTTTAAACACATATTTTTCATGAAATGTTAATCATAAGTGTAAATCCTTGTTTTCTTTGATTTTGTTTTGATGAGATCACTTTTGTTTCATTTTCAAATTGTTTGATTAAACTTGGATTTCTTAGTTTGATAATCATTTGTGTTATTGAGTTTCTCATTCTCTTTTTATCATTTGATATATTGATATAATATCATATTAAACCAAAAATATCTATATAATTCGATAGATGTTATTAGTTTCCACTTAAAGTTCCTCACTTTAAGTAGAGCCAAATATAATTTGTATGTAAAAAATTACAAAATCTAATGGTTGATGCTCTAATAGTAGATGCATGTTACTATTCATGGACTTATTAAGTATAGATATAATATCAAATTAAATAAAAAATATCCATACGATTCCATAGATCTTTGGTTTTTATGGTTGTTCAGGTTTTTATTATTTATAATGTTTTAAAAGAAAACTTTATTAGTTTTTATTCATTTTATTAAAAAAATCAATTTTATCATGATTATATATAAATTAATTTAAATAGAAAACATTATTATTTAAAAATGAATAAATTTTAAAAAAATATGTTTATTAAACAGAAATTGAATTAATATTATGATATTGTTCATAATCCATTTTTTTAATATTTAGCATCTTTGTGGTATATTAAAAGAAAGTTATGACACTATAAGAAGGTTATTAACTTTAAATTGGAAGTTCAAAAGTATCTGAATGTAATTAGTTAAAGAAATGCTATGTTTATAGAACTTTTTTAAATTTTTTACTTGTCAAAACTATGACAACCTAAGATTTACACTCTTTGAATATCGAAATACAATTTTACAATAATCCAAGTAATCTTCTTCAAATCTAATAAACTAGAATTAATCTCAAAAAACATTAACTACCATCATCACTTCAATTTATACATATGATGTGCTTGTTACTCACATTAGGGAAAGAAAAACAAAAATATATTTTATATATACCGTAACGTGCTTAAGCACATGTATACACATCATGTTCTTGTTACTCACTTTATGGAAAGAAAAAACATATTTTGTAGATACCGTTAACGAGCTTAAGCACATGTTCACACATTATATTGGGTTCAAATTAAAAAACACAAAATACAACATGTACACTATTGGCTATGAAGACCCATATTTGCATCGAAGAAATATTTTATAACTACCTAAATTACAAGTGACAAGATTTTATTCAGTACCCATTTACCATAAATGAAAAAGTTTTGAGCTATTTTAAAGAATTCCTTAGAACTCAATCATTCAAATGGCCTAGTTTGATTCATGATCTAGAGATCTCTTCTAGGTTGCCTTATGGGTATTTCTACGGAGCTTCAAATGATAAGCTTTTTGCTGTGGGCATGGTCGTCAAGAAGGATCCACACCACATTTCTCTCTTATGAGGATGAGCTATGGCTATGGCACCAAAAGTAGTGGAACTATTGGAACTTTGTGGCATCCTATCTTTTTTGCATATACAGAAATTCCTGGAAATTAATGTATTTGGCGATTCTAAAGTGATATTGGACTGGGTCAATGGGATCTCTTCTCTATAGGTTCCATTAATAGATTATTAATGCAACGGGACAATGCAACTAAAGAACTGGTTCAACTCATTTTCTATTAAGCATATTTCTAGGGAACTAAATGTTTTTGTAGATGATCTTTCAAAGAAAGCGTTGGGTGATATTGAAGGTCTGCTTTATTTTGAGGAGCACTGCTTTATTTTGAGGAGCACAAAGACTTTTCATTGTTCAGCTCTGGGTCAATGAAACTCTACTAATTTTGTCTTCTTGTTCATTTTTGTCATTACTAGTGTCATTTTTATTACTTTCTGGTTATTTTTTGTTTAAGCTTATATTTTGCAAATGTCATTCCTGCCATAGTAAGGATCTTCTCTAGTTATTTTTTTGGCTGGTGAGCAGCAGACATGGTTAATCTGTTGCGATTAAATTTATTAGGCATGGGCACTCTTTTGTTTTGGTTTCAGTTACAGTTAATTGAACTCACTCACCACTTCATAAGATGCATTTGCAATGTAACTTTATTTTATAATTACCTAAATTATATTATAGATGCAATGAGATGCAAATATGTACATGTCTAATATATTTAATATATTTCTCCCATTAAAGCCCACTCTTCGGAAATGTATATATTTTTAGCTTGACTTGACTTGCAAAAACTATAAGCAACATTTAGCCAATAGCACTAGAAGTGGAGAACTAAAGTTATAAACATCATTGAAACTTTACCAGTACTATTCACCTTTGGCACATGTATGCTGCGAGTTACCCATTGCATAACTTTTGTAGTCAACAGCCTAATGCAAACATCCTATTTTCCTCTTCTACCTTCCAGCAGCACATCCACTAGTTGTGAACCTGTCTACGAACAAATTTGGGCCTTGAAGTTCTTTTTCCAATTAAATAAATCAAAATCAAAGATTAAACTGCCAATTTATCAATAACGACCTCAAAAATCAAAATCATTAAATGCTCCATTAATTTCCAAAAAGTACAGGACAAATGCCCAAAGTTCGCTTAGATATTATATGCCATAAGTAAAATTGAAGAGATGGACAAGCGAAATATTGACAGGTTAAATAATTATGTTTATTTGCAAGTCAGATTGTTCTTAGTTAACATTATTCAATTTCATGTTAGATATTTCTATTAAGTTTTTCAAAGTATATAAAATATAATTTTTTTAAATATTTTTTTGATTCTAGTGGTACATGAATAAAACTATAAGACTCCAAGACTGTGATTTAATTTTTAAAATACAAAAATTAAATACAAAAATATTTAAAATGGAATTTTAAAAAAATGTTGTAATTTTTATATGTAAATTTTTTTATATAAAAAACAAAATACAGAAATTGATTACTTCCCATATATAGAGTTTTGAGATTTTAATATAACCAATTCTATATATTTTTTATTTAATGTTTATATAAAGGAGAATACTTAACTTGACTTGGCATATTTATAAACTTGTTATGTTTTTATGATATCTTTTTACTTTATCAATTTCTATATTCAACTTATAATTTATTTATTTTTTCAATTTTTATATTTAACATGAACTAGCTATTTATGATAACATATTCACTTGTTTAAAGAAAAAAACATAACGAGCAGTTCATACAACTAAGCATGGAGAAAAGTAACTTGCTCATAACACTTAACATATAACCTATAAATGTTTATCAAATTCAAGTTAAATGAAACCCTCTACAAGCTATGTAGAATCATCTTATCACATATGACTTCAATAATAAAAATGTAACCAGGCAGCTAACCAAATAGTAGTTATCAGTTAAATCTCAAATTTGAAAATTTATTTTTCCCAATCCATAATTCTAACTGCTAAAACTTACAGTATTGCTTTCCATATTCAATTGGGTCAGTGCAAGCTAATGAGGGTCACTTTTGGCACGTTAGATGCAATAGAAAACTGAAAAAGCAGGCATCCCTCAACTTACTTGGATTTTTTGATTTACTTACGGAAAATATCTTGCATTGAGTAAAAAAGATGAAATGTAGGAAATTGAATCACGTTTCTGAATATATAACTTTTATGTATTGAAAATTTGCATAGCTATGTCAAGTTTCAGTTTTCCTAACAGACACTTTTTATTTTTCAGGCAAATGATAAGGTATATGTTTTTGTGGGTAGAGCCTTTGAGGGCCTAAATGATGGAATCAAGCTACAAAAATCGGCATGCATGTAGAGAACACATAGCACTTGTGCGCCATTATTTTTAGAAAATTAAATTAGTAATTTTATAATTTTTTTATAATTGTCTAAGTGATCAAACCTCAAAAATAGTACATCTTTTGTGGGTAGAGCCTTTGAAGGTCTTAATGCAAAATTCTTGAAATGGGTTTTTCATAGAACGTGGAGGTTAGTGTCCTCTTGTGCACCATACAATTTTTTTTTGAAATGATTGAGAATTGAAAAAGTTATGGAAGAAACACTAACAATGTGTTTCACGAGTTAAAGAGGTAGGACAGAAAAGAAATTGAAAGAAAATAGGAAAAATTAATATTTCAAAATAAAAGTTACATATTTGGAATCTGCAGAAAAAATGCTATTTGTGTCTAAGATTTCGTCAAAAATGACTCTGTGTAGCATATTGTAACGAGTGGCTAAGCACAGGCTTCTCCAGAAACTGGAAGAAATACCCAATTAGCTTTGGTTTTTCATTAACATAGCACAGGTTTGGAATTACCGAAGCAAACTCCAAAGCATACACATAGGATTATTGTTGACATGTGAGCATGTGACTCGGCCTGTTTAAATTCAAAAATATTGCCGCGCTTTTAGATTTAAATAACGCGTACGCGTTATATAACTAAATAACGCGTGCGCGTTATATCAATAATTAACGCGTACGCGTTATATAACTACATAACACGTACGCGTTATATAGTTACAAAACGCGCTCGCGTTATTCAAATCATAAAATACATGTTTAATACTTGAGAAAGAGGGGGTGTCGAAGTCAAGGGAAATTTTGTTTAATATTTGAGAAGGGGTGGGGAAGGGTCAAGGGAATCTATGGTTAATATTTAATAGGGGTGGGAAAGGGTCAAGGGCTTAGAAGGATGTTGGAAGCTTGAGTGGGGAGAGATGAAGGGAATGAGAACATGATGGGCTACAGGGGGTGAAGGGAAGTGGAGCTTGAGAGCACTATTAGGAGTAGAATAGGTTCTGAAGAGGTATAGGGTTAGAAGTTGAAAGTGAGAGTTGAGTGACAAGGGGGAATGGATGGAGGCAAGGGGGATGTGAGAGAGAAATAAAGAATACAAGGGGGGGAGAGACATAGAGCGAGGGAGGGAGAGGGACAATGGGGAGGAATGGATTTGGAGGGAGTGAGAGATAGATGGGGATAGAACGAAATAAGAGATAGGAAGGGAGGGACAGAAAGTGTTGGTGGGAGACATGCAGAGAGTGGTGGCGATGGAGAGAGAGGGAGTGATGGAGAGATTGGGATAGGTTGAGGGAAAGATGAGGGAGGGATAGAAGGTGAGAGACAGGCGATGAGAGAGGGAGGGAGAGAAGGTAGGGTGAGGGATGGAGGGAGAAAGTTGGAGATAGATATGGATGGAGGGGGTATGGGTTTGAGAATGGAAAGTGACATAATGTGTGTGTATGTGTGTGTGTTTGAGAGAGAGAGAGAGACAGAGAGAGAGAGAGAGAGAGAGAGATTGATGGTTGGGGAGAGAGAGACTAGAGGGAGTTGTGAGCATCATATTCTCCATCAGCATCATATTCTTCATCATCATCATCTTCATGACCATCATCGTCATCATCAACATCTTCATCATCATCACCATCATCATCATCATCATCATATTCCTCATCAAATCAAAATCTCCATCATCATTATCATCATCATGATCATCATCTAAACATCACCATCACCATCATCATCAACATCTTCATCATCATCACCATCACCATCATCATCAAAATCTTCATCGTCATCACCATCACCATCACCATCACCATCACCATATTCATCATCATTGTCATCTCTAGGTTCCCCATCAACATCAACATCTCCATCATCATCATCTTCTTCATCATCATCATCTTCATCACCATCATCATCATCATCAACATCTTCATCATCATCACCATCATCATCATCATCATTATCTTCCTTGAATCAGATCAACATATCCATCATGTCACCATCATCTTCTGAACATCATCATCTAAACATCACCATCACCATCACCATCATCATCATCATCTTCATCATCATTACCATCACCATCATCATCAACATCTTCATTGTCATCACCATCATCATCATCATCATCATTGGCATTTGTAGGTTCCTCATCAACATCTCCATCATTATCATCTTCTCCATCATCATCATCTTCATCACCATCATCATCAGCATCAACATCTTCATCATCATCACCATAATCATCATCTTCATCGTCATCAGGTCAACATCTCCATCATCATCATCTTCTTCATCATCTTCACCATCATCATCATCATCATCATCTTCATCGCCATCTCCATCATCTCCATCATCTCCATCATCATCACCATCACCATCATCATCATCTTCATGACCATAAACATCTTCATCATCATTGTCATCTCCCCCTTCCTCATCAACATCTCCATCATCATCATCATCATCATCATCATCACCATCTGAACATCACCATCACCATCATCGTCAACATCTTCATCATCATCATCATCATCATCAGCATCATCATCAGCATCAGCATCATCATCAAAATCTTCATCGTCATCACCATCACCATCTTCATCATCATTGTCATCTCTAGGTTCCCCATCAACACATCTCCATCATCGTCATCTTCTTCATCATCATCATCTTCATCACCATCATCATCGTCATCTTCTTCATCATCATCATCTTCATCACCATCATCATCGTCATCAACATCTTCATCATCATCACCACCATCATCATCATCATCTTCCTCATCAGATCAACATCTCCATCATGTCACCATCATCTTCATCTTCATCATCATCATCATCATCATCATCATCATTACCAACACCATCATCATCAACATCTTCATCGTCATCACCATCATCATTGGCATCTGTAGGTTCCTCATCAACATCTCCATCATCGTCATCATTGGCATCTGCAGGTTCCTCATCAACATATCCATCATCGTCATTTTCTCCATCATCATCACCATCATCACCATCATGATCTTCTGAACATCATCATGATCATCATCTAAACATCACCATCACCATCATCGTCAACATCTTCATCATCATCGCCATCAGCATCATCATCAAAATCTTCATCGTCATCACCGTCACCATCTTCATCATCATTGTCATCTCTAGGTTCCCCATCAACACATCTCCATCATCATCATCTTCTTCATCATCATCATCTTCATCACCATCATCATCGTCATCAACATCTTCATCATCATCACCATCATCATCATCATCATCTTCCTCATCAGATCAACATCTCCATCATGTCACCATCATCTTCGTCATCATCATCATCATCATCATTACCAGCACCATCATCATCAACATCTTCATCGTCATCACCATCATCATTGGCATCTGTAGGTTCCTCATCAACATCTCCATCATCATCATCATTGGCATCTGCAGGTTCCTCATCAACATATCCATCATTGTCATTTTCTCCATCATCATCACCATCATCACCATCATGATCTTCTGAACATCATCATGATCATCATCTCAACATCACCATCACCATCATCGTCAACATCTTCATCATCATCGCCATCAGCATCATCATCAAAATCTTCATCGTCATCACCATCACCATCACCATCACCATCACCATCTTCATCATCATTGTCATCTCTAGGTTCCCCATCAACACAACATCTCCATCATCATCATCTTCTTCATCATCATCATCTTCATCTCCATCATCGTCCTCATCAACATCTTCATCATCATCACCATCATCACCATCATCATCATCATCTTCCTCATCAGATCAACATCTCCATCATGTCACCATCATCTTCATCACCATCATCATCACCATCATCATCAACATCTTCATCACCATCATCATCAACATCTTCATCATCATCACCATCATCTTCATCAACATTATCATCTTTATCATCTTCATCTGCATCATGATCATCTTCATTGTCATCACCCTCCTCCTCCTCATCATCTTTATCATCTTCATCTACATCATGATCATCTTCATTGTCATCACCCTCCTCCTCCTCATCATCTTGTGCACTTATGCACTTAGGGATTAATATTTAGAAGAGGGTCTAAAGGCCTTTATGGGGGAGGGGCTCTAGGAACAAGGTAAGACAGAGAGGGCAGGGGGGAGGGATAAAGGCGTAGAGGGTTAGTGATTAAGGGAGAAGAAGGGAGAGAGTGCTATAGGGAGGGATAATGACGAAGATAAAGAGAAGGTGGAGAGATGGAGAGTGGGGTGGTAGAGACATGGCTGAAGGGAGAGAAAGAAACATGAAAGAAACATGTAGGGAGAATGAGGGACAGATATTTAGAAAGAGATAGGGGGTATCTAGGGATTATTGGGAGAGAGCTAGGGGGTATTAAACCATACAAAACATTTGTTTTGTATGCAATCATATAAATTATTAGTGATCTTTGATTTTGTTCGTTGCCCTAGCCGTGCACCTAACCTATTTATTGTGCTTGACTATATCGCGTTCGCGTTTTTTCACTACATATCGCGTACGCGTTTTATATTTATATAACGCGTACGTGTTTTGGAACTCCAGAAATAATGGACTGTTGCTGTCCGAGAGCAACTTCACTCTGTCCGAACGAAAGCAACAATCCCGCGATTTTTCGAACAGCACGAGCCCGCGTCTGAAAATTTTCACATTCTACACCAACTCCATCATTTTTTTTTATGCAGGTGCAGCATTGAGGACATCTTTCATGGTTGCTCACTGTGGTGTTGGGTTATATGGCCATATTTGAAGAAAATAATTAGCAAGCTTGAAGAATCTCCAATTGAAGAACACCAAAGATAAGGCCTTTGAAAGATTCATTTTGCCTATATTTGAGGAGCACACAAGGTAAGATATCAAGCTTCAAGACCAACAAGGAAGAACTTCCATTTGCTTATTATTGAAGAGCTTGTAATTGAGGAGCAACAAAAACAAACTATATTGAATTGATCATTGTGGTGATGGGGAATGCACGTAACCGAGTAAACAAATCAACAAGGAAGAAGAGACCTCAAGAAGTCATTGAAGAAGAGAAAGAAAAGAAAAGAATATACATGATGAATCGGAGGCTTTCTTTGGAAACTAATCCAAATCCAATTGTAGAGGATACCATGGTTCATCCTATTAATCCACGACAAGAGGGACCTTCAATTTCCACAATAGTTGTTGAACAAGCACCCCATGGAAGTAATCAAGAAGCAAAACGTAGGTGCTCATTAGGGGATGTTTCAATTCCCACTTCAAGTCAAAGTGATAAGTTACCATCTCAAGATGAAGCTCACGAAGAAACACTCAATTTGCTATCCGGATGTGGTTATACAAGCGATGAAGTCAGAGAGGCGTTGGACATTTTGCCTACTGTTGAAGAAGAGAATGTTATCCACACCATCGATGAGGATGTTGGACTTCCACAGACCATGGATGAGGATGTTGGACTTCCACCATCCAACTACCAGGAAGAGAATGAAGGACACCAAGCTACTACTAAAACGCCAGAGCGTCTTGGTGATGCGCTACATGGTACAATTCCAACCCCCTTACCTCCATTAGCAAGCACACGTCGAAGAACTCCGAAGCGTATACAAGTTGATGAAAGACTTATGAATTCCATTGAAGGTACGCTATCTAAACGTAGTATTGCTTATCAAACTCAACAGATACTTGATAAATATTTTGTTTCTAAATGTGATGGAGATAAATGTAGATTATTTTTATCATTGTTAAAATCTAGGAGCATGAATGTTGTTAGGAAAAAGTTAGGGATAAAGATGATAAAGAATTCTGAACCAAGTTCTCATATAGTTAAAAGCCTAGTAGATGCATTTGGTAAAATTGGTAAGAACACACGTTCAAAGGACCGCAATGCTGCTCGTCGTGTGTTGTCACAATCAATTGCAGATAAGAACACCAGGGCCCTTCGTATTCTCAGGCCTACATCGAAACTAGTTAATTTGAATGTAAAAACCCTCCGTAGGTATTCTATTAGAAGAGAACATCTTGACACAACCGATCAGACAGATTTTTGGGCCTTTGTTGGTCGGTTGCCACGTCGTGACATGAAGCTAGTTGATGCAGTAAAGGGACTAGTGCATAGTTTTTGGCATGATCACACAAGGCCTTCTTCAAACCGAAAGGATGTACTAAAACTAAGAAGGGGTTCAAAGGATCGTGAGCCACATACTAAGCATCTTCTTGATATAACACAGACAGAGCTTTACGAAAAATTTAAGATTGAGCATAGACAATTGAACTTGGGGCAAAGATCTTTTGAGAAATGTAAGCCATGGTATGTTAGAATAAATACTCTTCGTAACACTTGTTGTTGTAGATACCATGTAGAATATGAATATTACTATGAAACATTTTTGTACATTCGTCGTGTGTTGCATACTAACATTGTGCAGGATTGCTCCATGACAATACCACCGACTTCATCAAGAGAATTCATTCATAGCATCATGTGCAATAGGCCCGAGGGGCAAACATACTATGCAAAATCTTGTTTGGATGGAACATGCTCCAACTGTGCTGGAATGGCATTATTGAGCCAATGTATGCACGAGAATGGAGACAGTGAATTTGGGAAAATGGTTACAGACATGAAAAGTTTCAAATATATCAACTATGAAATAGTCCCAGGGAAAGAAAGCAAAAAAATACAATTGGTGACATCTCAAGTATGCATTTATATCTATAAAATTATGTTGTAACGGTTACATTTCAATCCTTACTTACAACAAAAAACTGACATTGAGATCATTTTGTGTCACCAGGTACAAGTTAGTGACTTCATCAAGGAATTTATTGAAAAGACACATCAATATGTTCAGCATGTCCACGTGGCACGATGGCAGGATGAGAAGTTTAGAATATGCAGAGATACATTTCCCCTTGGTACTATACTTTCAGTTGTTGATTTTGCCGAGAACTACACTCTGCAACCTCAAAATGAGATCCAAAGTCAGTATTATCACTCTGAGCAGGTTTCCTTGATGGTCCATATCACATACAGGCATGGCCCAAATAGCACTGAAGAGCAAAGAGAAATTCTGAAGGAATATCACTTCTACATAAGTGATGATAGGTGCCACGACTTCCACTATGTACGTCATTGCTTCATCATGTTCTATGATCACTTGAAGGGAAGGAACATACAGATGGACCGACACTGGATTTGGTCTGATGGGTGTGCTGGTCAGTTCAAAAATGCATGCATATTTCAGTGGTTGTGTTCATTGCATAAAAACTACAAAGTGCCACATATGTGGAACTATTTTGAGACTGGGCATGGTAAAGGAGAGCATGATGGAGCCGGAGCATGTGTCAAAACAGCCCTACGAAGAGAGGAATTGAAAGTATCTACAGAATCTACTATTCTAAATGCTCAATCTATAGTCAGGTGGTGCACGTCAGTAATGGGAGAGGAATCAACTATGCGAGTAGAATCCACAAGAAAGAGACATGTGGAGAGATTTTTTTGGGAGGTGGTAGACATAGATCGTTCACATGCATGGGAATGCAAGACTGTGCCTGGGACTCGTGGATTTCATTCGGTTCGAAGCTCTGATAACCCAGTATTTGAAATTTGGACCAGAAAACTTGCTTGTTTTTGCCCGCCTTGTTGTGATGGTGACTGGGATGGGTGTGAATCATTGGATTGGGTTGATGGATGGGATCGCATATCACTTCCACTTGATCAGCGTGCAATTGTTGAGTTAACTCCGTTGGAAGAGGACCAATCATCTATTTCTGCAGATTTTGATCATGTCTCAGACCTTGTACAACCCGGTATGATGCATTTCCTTAACATTTTTTGTTTGTTTACGTAGTCTTCAAATGCACATTAATGGCCTTGTATCGCACGAAAAATATTTTGATCATATACCTACAATCATATAATGCAGGGCACATATACGCAGTGGTTGCCTCAAAAGATACTGAATGGGGTGATGAATACTGGTTGGCACGCTGTATAGATGGAAAGCAAACCCTCATTGTGTCCATGACTGACGATGAAAACTGTTAAAATTCAATATGCTAAGACAGAAAATAGCAGCATTACATTCCATTTCACAATAATAGCATATACAGGATCACTGAAGAAACAACAAGCATAGCATAAACACAAGAGACAGAGATTTATCCTGGGAAACCCTCATGGGGTAGAAAACCCAGCAAAGCTTCCTCAATATAGATGACCAGCAATATACAAAGATGCAAACCCTGAGCATAAGCTCCTTCTCCTTCATAGCAGACCTCTCCTCCACAAATGCGCCTTTCTCAAGTGAGTGAGTGTGTATAATGAGGAACACACCTCCTCTAATTATACACTACTCTGATATGTATTTTACACAAGTACACGTAGGCTCGTATTTAACCAATAGGTTAAATACCCCACTACAACTAACTGGGCCGACCCCTCTAGGGTGGTCTAATAACCCTTTGACCCACATAACATATACAGGGCCGACCCCTACTAGGGAAGTCTAATAACCCGAGTTACCACATTCCGACGGAGGAATAAACATCTCCGGATATACAATAAGATCTTCACGGAGGAATGAAACATCTCCGGAATAATAAAGTACAAATATAATATTCTTTGAAGTTACAATATCTCAACACTCCCCCTTAACGAGAAGGATATTATAACAACATCTGCACGAGCAAGGAGTCATCAACATCATACATGATACATCTATAAATCATTGGAAGCTTTCTTCAATTCATCATCATCAGTAACTTGACTAGTTACTGGAACATCAACATCGTCATCAGCATCGTCATACGATCATCAGCATCGTCATCACACGATCATCATCATCATCGTCACACGATCATCAACATCGTCATCACACGATCATAAGCATCGTCATCACACGATCATCAGCATCGTCATCATACGATCATCAGCATCGTCATCACACGATCATCATCATCATCGTCACACGATCATCAACATCGTCATCACATGATCATCATCATCATCGTCACATGATCATCAGCATCGTTATCACACGATCAGCAGCATCGTCATCACACGATCAGTAGCATCGTCATCACACGATCAGCAGCATCGTCATCACACGATCAGCAGCATCGTCATCACACGATCAGCAGCATCGTCATCACATGATCAGCAGCATCGTCATCACACGATCAGCAGCATCGTCATCACACGATCAGCAGCATCGTCATCACACGATCAGCAGCATCGTCATCACACGATCAGCAGCATCGTCATCACACGATCAGCAGCATCGTCATCACACGATCATATTTACAGGATGATCAATCCTGCTCCCTTTAGGACATGAGTCCATGGATGATGCAATCCAGATCAAGTTCCAGGATGATCAATCCTTATCACAGCTACAGAGCCGGCCCTGTTTCATGCTGGATGTATCATAACTACAGAGCCAGCCCTTTTTCATGCTAGATGTATCACAACTACAGAGCCAGCCCTTTTTCATGCTGGATGTATCACAACTACAGAGCCAGCCCTTTTTCATACTGGATGTATCACAACTACAGAGCCAGCCCTTTTTCATGCTGGATGTATCACAACTACAGAGCCAGCCCTTTTTCATGCTGGATGTACCACAACTACAGAGCCAGCCCTTTTTCATGCTGGATGTACCACAACTACAGAGCCAGCCCTTTTTCATGCTGGATGTACCACAACTACAGAGCCAGCCCTTTTTCATGCTGGATGTACCACAACTACAGAGCCAGCCCTTTTTCATGCTGGATGTATCACAACTACAGAGCCAGCCCTTTTTCATGCTGGATGTATCACAACTACAGAGCCAGCCCTTTTTCATGCTGGATGTATCACAACTACAGAGCCAGCCCTTTTTCATGCTGGATGTATCACAACTACAGAGCCAGCCCTTTTTCATGCTGGATGTATCACAACTACAGAGCCAGCCCTTTTTCATGCTGGATGTAACCTAGAGTAATTCTAGGATTTGTCACGTACATTTTGAACCGAGGTCCAGGGACGATTCAGTCCTGTCATTCAGTTATCGGAGACCTCATGTCTACGGCTCTTCTTTAGGACTGAAGTCCGGGAATGATCCAATCCCCTCAACTGTCCACTAAGGACTTCATTCTCGGAGACCTCACGTCTACGGCTCTCTTTAGGACTGAAAGTCCAGGGATGATCCAATCCCCTCAACTGTCCACTAAGGACTTCATTCTCGGAGACCTCACGTCTACGGATCTCTTTAGGACTGAAAGTCCAGGGATGATCCAATCCCCTCAACTGTCCACTAAGGACTTCATTCTCGGAGACCTCACGTCTACGGCTCTCTTTAGGACTGAAAGTCCAGGGATGATCCAATCCCCTCAACTGTTCATCAAGAACTTCATTATCGAAGACATACGTCTACGGCTCTTCTTTCGGACTGAAGTCCAGGAATGATCCAATCCCTTCACATGTTCATCAAGAACAGAACATGTATCCTCATCATCAAAACATGTATAACCACAACATGTATCATCATCATCAAAACATGTATAATCACAACATGTATCATCATCATCAAAACATGTATAACCACAACATGTATTATCATCATCAAAACATGTATAACCACAACATGTATCATCATCATCAAAACATGTATAATCACAACATGTATCATCATCATCAAAACATGTATAACCACAACATGTATCATCATCATCAAAACATGTATAATCACAACATGTATCATCATCATCAAAACATGTATAACCACAACATGTATTATCATCATCAAAACATGTATAACCACAACATGTATCATCATCATCAAAACATGTATAATCACAACATGTATCATCATCATCAAAACATGTATAACCACAACATGTATCATCATCATCAAAACATGTATAATCACAACATGTATCATCATCATCAAAACATGTATAACCACAACATGTATCATCATCATCAAAACATGTATAACCACAACATGTATTATCATCATCAAAACATGTATAATCACAACATGTATCATCACAACTAGCATGTATTCTTACTAATACATCAAACATCAAAACATGCATACATCACAACTAGCATGTATTCTTACTAATACATCTATCATCAAAAGCATGTATAAGTAAAGCTAAGTATTCTAAGTATAAGAGTCCTAAATCTAAATATTTCTAAGTAACTGGGTGTAGAGAACAGGTTACCTCATCAACGACCTTGTTGTTTGATGAGACAATCTCATCAGTAGTGACTATACTACTCCCCCTTTCGAGGAGGGTCCTTTTGAACTACACAAAGCTTGTCTCGGAAGTATTCAGACTTCACTCGAGACAGAGGTTTGGTTGGTAACTTCTTCACTTGACGTAGAGGCTTGGTTAGTACAATGGTAACCTGTTACAAATTCAAACTTTTAGAGTTCCTTTCTGTGTCATATCTTGTTAGTTCCCTATGTCTTTGACTTATCATGGAACACTAGATTCTATGTCATCTTGCTACAACTCTAAATATCACATAGGATCTCAGTTGGTTCTGTCTCTAAGTCAAACAATCCTAAATCCAAGCTTCTTCACAACTAGCAGAGCAAGCAGCCATATATTCCGCTTGTGCTGAGAGTCACACTAGACTGCTTCCATCTAAACCACGAGATCATGGCTAATCCCAGACAATAACATCCTCTCGATGTGTTCTTCTTGTCTGATACACTTCCTGCCCAAATAGAATCTGAATAGCCATCTGAAGTCATGATCTTCAAGATAGCATAGATCAAATTCTATCGTGTCCTTTATGTGCCTCATCACATACTTTGCAACTATCAGGTAAACACATCTAGTTTCCACTAGATACTAACTCAAGGTGTTCATAACAAAGCATATATCTAACCTAGTATATGTTAGATATAACAAAGACCCAATAAATGACTGTACAGAGTTATATCCACTAACTCTGATGAGTTATCCCCTAACAGCTTCAAGTTGGAATCCATAAGAGTGGCCATTCCAACACCTCAAGTCATATTTCTCATCATACTTTCCCTGGTTGAGAAATATTCCTTCTGAGCCTTGCCATACTTCCAGACCTAGGAAGTAAAGCATCAAATTGAGATCTTTCATTTTTTCATTTCTGCATTGAATGATCTTCTGCATATCTATCTGTGCCATCTCTCGTTAGATGGGTCTACTGATATGAGCCTCAATATCATTCGAACTCTGTGGTGAGTTCCTTCTTGCATCCATGTCATGTGTGTATCATATTCAACCTTGTGGCAAAGGGTTGAGATCCACATCACCCATGGTGAACATTAAGCTTATCAAATTATTATCGATCCTAGGTACCTATACAGAACCTGATTCATACTTTTTCTTTAATTACACCATACTTGGAGCAAACATCTTGTCGTGATTCTCTTCCCCTTTCTAAGAGAATCTTCTAGCCATGAGCCTTCTATATTTTGTTTGATTTGTAAATCTTCTTGTTTGAACATCCACCACTTGTACGATGTCCATCATTCTTCATGACCTTTCCTACAAATCAAAATTAAGTACATGATTAGTAATACTTCATAATCATCAAAAGATAACCCATTATGCATACATATATCATTTACATAGTGATGCAACTATTTTGACCAATACTTTGGCACAACACTTTCCCATATCCTGTATGCATACAGTGGCTATCTAGATGCCTTCCATCTCTACCAGAACATACTATCGAGAGTGTGCACAACTCTCAGCATGTCAGCAAGGAGATTTCATTCTAGACAAGCAACAATGGAATGTTTGTCCAAACATATGCACATTAGTTGTATACTGTTTAATGCTCTATGAATGCTTACACTTAGCATTATATATTCTAGGAATACAAATATGCATGCAGGCAATATCATTACTATTTCAAATAGCAACTCAAATACTTATCTTTTATGTTTGTGTGGCTGCCTCCCGCTTGATCTTCTGTATGTCTTTTGAACTTCTATTCATTCTGTACCACTGTGCATGCTCAAGAGTCATCCTCATGATCTCATACACAAACATACACTCATTAGTATATTCTAAATGCTATCAAAACTAAATAATCTTGAAAACGTATAGTCATGATTATAGTTAATAAACATTAGTATTCAAGATTTCAGGGAAGTCTTCTAAAAGATATAATATGCATAATCCCTTGATTACTAACTTTATGAATAAGCATAACCAATCATTCCAAGTATACTTATATAAGGGATCCTAACACAAGATAAGATTCATGGGAAACATACCTGGATTAGTATACCTACTTGGTTATGTACAACATACCTAAACAATCTCTTCAATGATTTAGAGATCCTGAGCTAGAACCTGCATGTCTCATAGGTTAAGCATAATATACATACCTCGTAAGTAGAACAAAGATTATGGATGAGTCTTTGTCTTCATGTTTTCATGGTCATGGAGCCTGATTTGTCTTTTGTGATGTACCTGTATCTTGTTAGCAGACATCCTCAACCTCACACAACACCATAATGCATTAGTACAATCATAAGTGTCAACACCCTAACCAATGAATATCTTCTATCATGCATTCATAATTCTGTTAAGGTGATACAACAAATCTAAAATCAAGATTGTACTAACTGTAATAACATGAAGACAAACATACCATAAACTTAATCATGAACAAATCTCAAAACATACCTCGATGAGTCATACCTATCGAGATCGCTTGTAATCTCCTTATGTAAAGCCTTAGCCTCATCTCCCTCTGAAACATGAACTCCTTCACTTATGTAGGTGACCAATCCATCTTCTTCTAGGATTAACCCTATCCACTTGATTTGCAAGAACTGGACCTGGAGCTGGATATGGGTTTGTCAGAGAAACCCCAAAAATTTAAACTTTGAATTTCAAACTTCCGAAAGGATAGAGATATGCGCGTTGATGAGCTGATCAAACTGATATATTCAGAATTTGAAAACTGCAAAGTTTTACTCCTCAATTTTGCCTTTGAAACTTTTGGATTCACTGGACGTGACCCTGAACTGGGGTTTGATGAAGCCCACTCTTTTGCCCCATCAAAAGGTTTGATCCAAAGCTCTAAGCTTCTATTTTTCTGAGGAGCTTCCAGCTGTGGTCACAGATTTCAAAAATTCCCATTTTTTACAGAAGCCCTAATTTTCCGTTTTTCTGATCAAAGTCCCGAACTAGGGTCTAATCAAGCCCGGCCTTCTGCCCAACCAAAAATTCTGATCTTGGTCTCTAAATTTCTATTTTGATGAGTAGCATCCAGCCGTGGTCTCTGATTACAAAAATTCCAACTTTCTCCAAAGCCCTAAATTCCGGAAGTCATGAATGAAGGTACGAAAAAATAATTCTGTTTTGACAGAAATATGTACCTGATTGTTTCTGGTGTAACTCTGAAATTTTTGATCCACGGGGTCTGAAAAAGTTTCCTGAGATAGCCTGACCTGTTATCTTTCCATCCTGACAGGTCTGACCTCAATTGGATTTTCTGAGAGAGAGTTATGCCAAGTGTCGCAACGTGACCTGTTTTGGGAAAATACAGGAGAGCGAACTTGTACGGCGTGCCACATGTCACTGTTTGACCTTCGGCCTCTGAAAAAGTTTTCTGAGATAGCTCGGCCTGTTATCTTTCCATCCTGATAGTTCTGACCTCAATTGGATTTTCTGAGAGAGAGTTATGCCAAGTGTCGCAACGTGACCTGTTTATGGGATAATACAGGAGAGCGCACTTGTACGGAGTTCCACGTGTCACTGGTTCAACTTCGGCCTCTGAAAAAGTTTTTTGAGATAGTTCAGACTGTGTACTACCTGTCACTTTTTACGAAATTTCATTTGGAGATTCCTAGCCCAAGATATGACCTTTTTCCCAAGGTCACCTGATTTTGACTCAGATCTGGAAGAGGCAGAAACCCTATATTGTATAGATCATAAATCACAAAGTACAACGAATTAGAGGTTGTCCTTTGGACACAAGGTACCTGGAGATTTTAGCTTCGTCCTGTAACAATTTCAGATCCGAAAACTTCGCCAAAACGGATTTATAGCTAAAGTGCTACAATGACTGGTTTTTGCTATGTAAAACCCTAACCTTCAAATTGTCGTAAGTAAAACAAGTGTCTTTAGTGCCATACCTTGTCTTCCTTCAGGTTAGCTCTGATACCATGTTAAAATTCAATATGCTAAGACAGAAAATAGCAGCATTACATTCCATTTCACAATAATAGCATATACAGGATCACTGAAGAAACAACAAGCATAGCATAAACACAAGAGACAGAGATTTATCCTGGGAAACCCTCATGGGGTAGAAAACCCAGCAAAGCTTCCTCAATATAGATGACCAGCAATATACAAAGATGCAAACCCTGAGCATAAGCTCCTTCTCCTTCATAGCAGACCTCTCCTCCACAAATGCGCCTTTCTCAAGTGAGTGAGTGTGTATAATGAGGAACACACCTCCTCTAATTATACACTACTCTGATATGTATTTTACACAAGTACACGTAGGCTCGTATTTAACCAATAGGTTAAATACCCCACTACAACTAACTGGGCCGACCCCTCTAGGGTGGTCTAATAATCCTTTGACCCACATAACATATACAGGGCCGACCCCTACTAGGGAAGTCTAATAACCCGAGTTACCACATTCCGACGGAGGAATAAACATCTCCGGATATACAATAAGATCTTCACGGAGGAATGAAACATCTCCGGAATAATAAAGTACAAATATAATATTCTTTGAAGTTACAATATCTCAACAAAAACAACCACTTTCCAACTGGTTCTATGGTTGTTAAAGGTGAATACTTGACACGGGACAACAATGGAAGAAAGAAGGGTGGATATGTTTACAGGGATTACAAACCAGGTGCAAGTGTATATCACTTTACCAACTTAATCATTGGCACAAACCTTCAGGTACGAACAATGCCTAGTCGAAATACATCGAAGGTACGCTACTTCTTACCGGATACAGAGCACGAGAGACTAATGGAGACCATCAGTATAAGAGATGATCTGGAGGGCTTGGTTGTATGATAATAGGTGGGATCTAGCATGATGAGGTACGTTACATACTTTTAATACTATACTATTTTCACTATTTGTAATTGAATATTGATATATGCTCAATTTTCACATGTATGTTTCATATGAATATGTCAATTTTGCGTTCTTGATATGCCAAATTTACAAGAGATGGATTAAAATTATATTATGTTCATATGATCAGTAAACCATATATTAATCATGTTTGAGAGGTTGCTTAGCTAACTTTAAGGGCATTTAAGCTCTATGTTAAGCCCAACGAAATCCTTATGAATCACTAGACAATCGAATTGGTTCCTTGAGTAATTCAAATTTCTTTATGTAAAACCATTTTTCATTCATTTTAGTATGAAATCAAGTTTTTAGTATTTTTTTCTCTTTACTGGCTCTATTCTAGTTTCCTTTGAAAAATTGCTCAAAGTATTGTTGTTCTTAGTTTTATGAACCTATTTGTGATCTCTTTCATGTGATCATAAGATTTTACACATCACTGCCGTAACCACTAGACAATTGTACACTATACAACTATGAAAGTCTCTCTTAATCTAGCGACAACCACCTTTTACCCATTTCTATAGAATTTATTTTCTTTAATAATTTTCTAATCCAAATTTTAATAGCTATTACATTTTCACTATACAACTATGAAAGTCTCTAGTGACAACCACCTTTTACCCATTTTTATTATACATCTCTAAGTTATCCACACAAAAACACACACATATATATATAATAATTATTGTGTATTCATAGTCAAAACTAAAAAATATATGGATTAAAGTGGATAAACATTAAACTAAAATTATAATAATTGTGTTTTTTAATCCATTTTTTACATATGATCAGTAAACCTTAAAATTATATTATGTTCATCATGTTGGTTATTGGCTTCACCCAACAAAATTAATTCAATTCATGCTCACTATATTAAACAATACACTTATATTAAATTTAATTCATGTCTTGTTAAATATTTCATAATGAATTAGCTAGTTGAGAGCACCACCTTAGACCAAGCCATCATCATCAACATCTTCATCATCATCATGGACCTGCAAAACCCTAGTTTCCAAAGTGTCTAGGCAGGTTCGGGCTAGGAACACTAGCCATACCCGCCCAGTGGATGATTTTCCAAAGTTGACCCCCGTGTGCAAAAATTGCACACTCCCACACTGAGCAAAACCCTAGTTTCAAAGATGGACCTGCAAGGTGACACATGGGCCACTGGGTAGGAGGGGAGGGGCACCCCTGGCACTATCCCGGTGTGCTGAATCCAACGGAGTCGACGGTTCGTCGATCCGAGCCACGGTCTTCATTCTATGGCTCATCCCGTCTCACTACCAGAAGGCCTTCAGGGACACCTGCTGGATACCTACCGGGGGCATAGAACTCCAACCATGCAACAAAACCGGGTTCCGGGGAGACCTGCAGGTGTGTCTAGACAGGTTCGGGCTAGGAACACTAGCCATACTTGCCCGGTGGATGATTTTCCAAAGTTGACCCCCGTGTGCAAAAATTGCACACTCCCACACTGAGCAAAACCCTAGTTTCCAAGATGGACCTGCAAGGTGACACATGGGCCACCGGGTAGGAGGGGAGGGGCATCCCTGGCACTATCCCGGTGTGCTGAATCCAACAGAGTCGACGGTTCGTCGATCCGAGCCACGGTCTAATATTTATGGCTCGTCCCGTCTCACTACCAGAAGGCCTTCAGGGACACCTGCTGGATACCTACCGGGGGCATAGAACTCCAACCATGCAACAAAACCAGGTTCCGGGGAGTCCTGCAGGTGTGTCTAGATAGGTTCGGGCTAGGAACACTAGCCATACTTGCCCGGTGGATGATTTTCCAAAGTTGACCCCTGTGTGCAAAAATTGCACACTCCCACACTGAGCAAAACCCTAGTTTACGAAATGAATGCACAATGAAGCCACTGGGCCATGGGGAGACGAGGGAGAGGGCCCCCTAGAGGTAATCGCACGCCAGGAGACCAATGGAGTCGACGGTTCGTCGGTCCGACGTCCGGTTTCCGAGTTATGTCGAGTTGCAAGTCACATGAAAATGCCGTTCAGGGACACTTGGTGAATTTCCGTCCGGGAGCCAAAAAGCAAACGGAGCAGGAAAATTGCGTGCCGTTGGCTCCCGCAAGTGTGTGTGGGCAATGCCGACGTGGGAACACTGCCAGGAGCCATAAATCCATGATAGTAAATTAATTCATGACAAAAAAAACTGAATTATTCCTTTCAATGGATGTGGTTTTCAATTTCCTATGTTGTTAGGTCAATTTGGCACATTCATTGAAAGAAATTGTAGACTTTAATGATGATCACAACAAGTGTGTTTGTTAAAACCTTGTGAAATAGAGCATCAAAAGACCTACATTGTAGGCCATATAATTGTGTTTGTTTACCTTTTGTTTGATGGACCATGCACAATAAGTAATAAAATAATTTTTGAAGTAGGTCATTTCATTTTTCTGATTTTTTCTTTGGTGGTGTTGAAAAAGACCATTGTTCTTATTGATGGGATTTCATGTGCTTATGATTCTTTGGATAATCTGGACACATACAAGGACACCATTATTAGACTAATTCATTATAAACAATTTAATATGAGTAATCTACATAAATGAATTGAAAAATTAACAAAAATAACAAACAACCCATATACCTTGGAATATAACACAAGAGTGACCATGTTAGGCAATCTTACTTATCTACTTACCTATGGTCATCTAAGTAGACCATTTGGATCATGTCTATTACTAATGATCTCCATTAACTTTTCATGTTCACAATGAGGCTTGAAGTATCATACCTTTGATGGGTGCTTCCTTGGCATTGTTTGTAGTTTGAGGTTTGTATCGAAAACTAAGTTTGTAAAGTGGTATATAGATTCACCTAGTCTAATCTTGAAATACATAACCAACCTTCTTCCATGTTTGGTCATCCAGTGTTAGATATTATCCTTTAATAACCATCAAACTGATTACAAGTTGATCACCATTGTCATCTATTAGTGAGACATGAGGGTTTGGTTCGCCTTTAAGGAACATGCCAACAAATAGTGAGTGCCCCATTAATTATCTTTCAGGGAAACCATTGCATATATGTTCATTTTAAAAAACATCAGTTCCAACGTGTGAGTCCACTAAATAGACAAAATGTAATGTATTCATGCTAGTTGATAAGATTTAATCTCATATTCAGAAAACTTGGTTGTACAAGATTTGAGACATGATCATAATGTGGTGAAATGGTTGATTAGTCCTCATCCAACTAGGATAATTCAATATTTATACCTAGAATAATGGCGAGTGATAGAATTTTCTTGTTCATATTTCTACTATAACATTGTTTGAGTTTCAAACTAAATGAAATCCACAAATTCCATGCATTATTCTATGTGATTGATCTACATCAACCACCTCCCAAAAATATCTCGTCTTCTTGTTCCATCTACAATTATTGAAGAACACCATTCAACAATAGATTTTGTGTAACTAATGAGAGAATTTCTCGTAAACTTCCATTTTGTGCAAGGTGAGCAAGTTTAACCCACCAATGCGAGATTGCATGCAATTACGCTGAGCAAAACCCTAGTTTACGAAATGAATGCACAATGAAGCCACTGGGCCATGGGGAGACGAGGGAGAGGGCCCCCTAGAGGTAATCGCATGCCAGGAGACCAACGGAGTCGACGGTTCATCGGTCCGACGTCCGGTTTCCGAGTTATGTCGAGTTGCAAGTCGCATGAAAATGCCGTTCAGGGACACTTGGTGAATTTCCGTCCGGGAGCCAAAAAGCAAACGGAGCAAGAAGATTGCGTGCCGTTGGCTCCCGCAAGTGTGTGTGGGCAATGCCGACGTGGGAACACTGTCAACAATGGCTCGGGGGAGGTTTTTGCAGAGTTGACCCACCAATGCGAGATTGCATGCAATTACACTGAGCAAAACCCTAGTTTACGAAATGAATGCACAATGAAGCCACTGGGCCATGGGGAGATGAGGGAGAGGGCCCCCTAGAGGTAATCGCATGCCAGGAGACCAACGGAGTCGACGGTTCGTCGGTCCGACGTCCGGTTTCCGAGTTATGTCGAGTTGCAAGTCGCATGAAAATGCCGTTCAGGGACACTTGGTGAATTTCCGTCCGGGAGCCAAAAAGCAAACGGAGCAGGAAGATTGCGTGCCGTTGGCTCCCGCAAGTGTGTGTGGGCAATGCCGACGTGGGAACACTGCCAACACTGGCTCGGGGGAGGTTTTTGCAGAGTTGACCTACCAATGCGAGATTGCATGCAATTACACTGAGCAAAACCCTAGTTTACGAAATGAATGCACAATGAAGCCACTGGGCCATGGGGAGACGAGGGAGAGGGCCCCCCTATAGGTAATCGCACGCCAGGAGACCAACGGAGTCGACGGTTCGTCGGTCCGACGTCCGGTTTCCGAGTTATGTCGAGTTGCAAGTCGCATGAAAATGTCGTTCAGGGACACTTGGTGAATTTCCGTCCGGGAGCCAAAAAGCAAATGGAGCAAGAAGATTGCGTGCCGTTGGCTCCCGCAAGTGTGTGTGGGAAATGCCGACGTGGGAACACTGCCAACACTGGCTCGGGGGAGGTTTTTGCAGAGTTGACCCACCAATGCGAGATTGCATGCAATTACACTGAGCAAAACCCTAGTTTACGAAATGAATGCACAATGAAGCCACTGGGCCATGGGGAGACGAGGGAGAGGGCCCCCTAGAGGTAATCGCACGCCAGGAGACCAACGGAGTCGACGGTTCGTCGGTCCGACGTCCGGTTTCCGAGTTATGTCGAGTTGCAAGTCGCATGAAAATGCCGTTCAGGGACACTTGGTGAATTTCCGTCCGGGAGCCAAAAAGCAAATGGAGCAAGAAGATTGCGTGCCGTTGGCTCCCGCAAGTGTGTGTGGGCAATGCCGACGTGGGAACACTGCCAACACTGGCTCGGGGGAGGTTTTTGCAGAGTTGACCCACCAATGCGAGATTGCATGCAATTACACTGAGCAAAACCCTAGTTTACGAAATGAATGCACAATGAAGCCACTGGGCCATGGGGAGACGAGGGAGAGGGCCCCCTAGAGGTAATCGCATGCCAGGAGACCAACGGAGTCGACGGTTCGTCGGTCCGACGTCCAGTTTCCGAGTTATGTCGAGTTGCAAGTCGCATGAAAATGCCGTTCAGGGACACTTGGTGAATTTCCGCCCATTTTATAATTTAAGCCACTTTTAAATATTTGAACTTCCATATTATTTTTGAAAGAGTATAATATTTCAAAACTCCTAAAGAGACAAAAACACATGATCAAAACTCCTAAGGCTGTAATTTAGAGTAGTAATAATGGGGGGTGATGGAGTTGAATTTGATCCTATGGAAGATAATGATACTAATATTATTGAGAATAAAGGGATAATAGGTTGATCCATGACACCTTTGTTTGCATGGATGAGGATGCACCTATGTATGAGACCTATGATAATATTCATGATGTACATCTTATTGATAAGGCACACAAAGGCCTATACAAGAGATCAAAGATGGGTCACTTTGTCTACTAATTTGATGTTGATAAAATTGAAGGTATTGAAGGACATTTCAAACAATGGTATGACAAAGATCCTAATGTATACACAAGGTTAATATATAAGGTGCCCCATAAGGTTCTTTGTCATATCCCTATAATTCTAGGTTTTTGATGATTGTTTAGGTGAAAAAACATAGCACATTATATGGATTATCATGTACAAAGATAAGTGAAGATGGTATTATATGAGTGGCTACAAATTGTTCTCAATTTACGATCATCAAGGAAATATTACCCATTTTTTAAGAAGAACCTCATAATGTTAGACTTTCATTGGTAGTTGATGGCAATGGGTGTGCATGAGTGAGTTCGTTGAAACCTTGAAAACATTGTATTGCATTTAGTTTGATTAAATTACACGAGCAAGAACTTTGACATAACTTGTAATGATCATCCAAAATCACAAATTTTAATTAGATACCAATTAGTGCATGCATGTAGTGAATTCGTTGAAACCTTTGAATATAATAGTTTGTTCTTTTGACATAGTGCATTCATGAGTAATAGATAATCCACACAAATCAACACATTAGAATGACACAAGTACATGTATCCAAAAGTACATATATATCCAAAAGTGCATGTCTCCAAAAGTACATGTATATCCAAAAGTCTCCAAAAGTGCATGTCTCCAAAAGTACATGTATATCCAAAAGTATCGAAAAGTACATGTATCCAATGAAGTCAATGTACATGTCTCCAAAAGTACATGCACAATAAAGTCAATGTACATGTCTCCAAAACTGAATGTATCGAAAAGTACATATATATACAAAAGTATCCAAAAGCACATGTGTCCAAAACTATCCAAAACTATCAAAACTCAAGCTTTCTCTTGTTCTTTCCCGACGTTGATCCTCTAGGCACATCCCTAGGATCAATGTGCATCCCTGGATCCAGCAAATTAAATATCAATTGTTAAATTCAACTAACTATGTACACTAATACATTATCTCAACAATTATCAACTGGTGCATGGAAAGTGCATGAAACACTTGGTCACTGAAGGACATCTCACCTCAACTGACAAAGGAGATTGTGTTGCTTGTGTAGCAGATGGAGCCGTCGATTGAACATCCAGGATGGTTGAACCAGGGGGGCCAGGCACTGCTCCTGCTGGTGGTGGCTACAATGAAAAAATGTTGAAATAGTTAGAAATGCATGAATAAACAATAGGTCCAACAATAATAAACTATGTAAAGATAATGTTGAAATAGTTACATACCTGTGTGTGATCAGTCGCCACTGCAGATGCGGCACTAACTGCTGCATCAACCATCGATGCAAGGTTCTCAGCAGACAACTCGGGTTCCTGTTGCAGTAAACATGCAATTCAAACATTAACAAAAACGATTTATGCACTGGATTTCAAGTTAAACAACAAATATCATCGAAGGATATACATTACCGTGGTGTGAGTAAGCCCATGGTCGTGGGAAGCTGGAGTCTTTCTCGGAGTAGAACGCCTCACATACACACGACCCTTGTTCACGAATGGCCTGGAGGGAGATGCAAATACAGGCAATGGGCCAGATGTGTCGGATGGTGCCTACAGTCAGCAAGTGTTCATGTAGTTAGACATGCATGATTCAACAAACAAACATGTATTTAAAAAATGTCATTTTTAATTGTTTACCTGGAGCCCAGACGTTTCAGGGGACGGTATGACCATGGGCACTACCTCCACATTACCTTGCCCCTGTGAAGGATCTGCCATCTGCAAGTTTAATAATTGTAAATATTAGACCGTATATAGCATTAATGAACTAAAATGTAAAGTATGTGGAAATTAACAAATTAACAAGTATTAAAAAACTGAAATTTTAAAATGTTTACCTCGGTGTGAGATACGGCAATAGGTGGTATATAAGATGGGCCTGCCGAATGGGTAGCATCATGCCCCCCTGTCGAGTCTGGAACATCCGGCTCTAGGGCGTCACTGCCGGTAATCATCATCAACTGCAAGTTCACAAAATTAATATATTAGCTCAAACTATATATATGTGTACAAAGACGAAAATAAATGAAGAATTTATTACAATTAACCATCAAGATACCTCTCTCAAAAAGCCACTGAAGGCAACATCTGATGCAATACCATAGCAGGGACGACCACATGACGTGCACTCGTGAGGATCAGTACTAGGATGGGGAATAGCTGATGGTCCTCCACTAGTGGATGGTCCTGATGGTCCTGCAGTAGTGGATGGTCCTGATGGTCTTGCAGTAGCTGATGGTCCTGCATGGTGACGAGCTGGTGTATGTACCACACCAGGGACAGATGTCCCTTCCTCACCCATATGTTGAACCATCCTGCCATGGCGAACAACCGTCCGTGCCAAACTCAAAAATGCATCCCGTGTCTGCGGAATAATGCGATGTGCTGGTGGGACATCTGGCCCAGGCAACTGCCTGCGAGGTGCAGGGATAGGGCGATCCTGGTCTCGAAGCCTGGCATTGGGTCGGTTTTGGGGCATCCCCCCACCGATCCCCTGGAACTGTAAGATGTCAAAATAGTTAACGTGTTTATGCAACACGAACTCTGCATACATCTTTCGAAGGAAATATAAGGGAATTTCCCTGTTGTTGTGTGGTGGCATATCAAAAACCATGTACCATCTGTCCATCCAGTTATCAAAAAATGGTTGAAACGTGCACCACTCAATGGAGATATGCGGCTTGCTTGCATTAGGGATTTCCCCCGTCCGAGGGTCCCTAAACAATGCAAATATAACCTCTTTGGATATTTTTAGCTTTTTTACTGCATTGTAATCTAGTCCATCAGCATATTGTTGTCTTTTTCTTTCTCTGTAAGATGCAATATCATACAGGACATTCGTAGATTGTGAAATTGTGTCCACAATTGCATCCAAGGTTGATGCAAGTGAACGGCGAATCCTGTCGCCACCACTAAAAGCTTCACTTATGCCCCTCAATTGGGCAAGCTCAATCAATATTTCGGCATTGGCATCCATAGCCGCAACTGCAATAAAGACATTAATACGAAAATCATTAGAAACATATACATGGTATATAATGACGTCTCTTCAAAATTGAACATGTATTAAATCAAACTCACATAAGCAATTTAATGGCATTTACTTACATACATTTAAAACTTAAAATTAAACATTTGACAATTAAAAAGTAAGTTAGTCAGATTGGCAGAGAGGAGGAGGAGGAGGATCAAGGCAGTGATGAGTTTGTTGATTCAGGCATGGAGGAGGAGGATCAAGGCAGTGATGAGTTTGCATCTATGTGTCTCAATGTCTCATTGTGTTTTGTGATTGTGAATGACAAATGTGTTGTGATTTGTGAATGATCTAATTTCTATTGAATATTTCATATTTGTAATTGTAAATGTAATTTCTATTGAATATTTGTAATTGTAAATGTTAAATTTTATTGGATGATCTATATGTCTATATTTTTAAATTTTAATATATTTTAAAAATATATTAATTCCGGGGGTCACCGTGTCCTACGTGTCATAATTCCGGGGGTCACCGTGTCTAGTGGGGACCAGGGATCAAATTTGAAGGGTGGGGTCCCATTTCACTATGAAGGGCTATGAGATATTGAACACTATTGAAGGGCTATGAGAAATTTATTAATATTTATTCTATGTGTATATATGGATGTGTTCATGTTGTATGGATTGGATTCTAGGTTAACCGAGGCCTTTTTAGAGCAAAGAATGGGGTAATTACTATTTGGGAACAAGTTTTTTATCAAATGTAAATTGCGGTGATGGAAGATATTGAGGGTGCCACATGTTGTGGAGAAAGTAGTATTGATTCCTATGACGTAATAGGGAGTTCAAAAAGTCTGGTTTCAAGTATTGTCATGCGTAGCTCGATTGATTTTTCTCGCGCTAGGGTTGTAGCAACTGTTATGGCCATTACTGTTAAAAGGATTGATGGGGTGGAATCCCGTGAAACGATGAGTTCTTTTGTTAAGACGTAGATTCAGTGAAATTTGGTGGGAGTCTTATGTTCATTTTATGCACAAAATTCGATTACTTGATTTTGTTGCATTGTTAACTCTCCTCCTAGTCATAGCTACAATCTCTTATATAATTGTGAAGGTTATCAATCCACTCAATATATTAAAGTTGTAGTAGGCCAAAATCATCCACATATTTATTGTACTCACAAATGTTGACATTCCAATTTCTATGTAGAGCGCCCATTAACATTAGATTGTATGGGACATGTTTTTGAGGCATGATGTCATTATCTCATAACAACAAGCTTTTTATCCATAAATATGTCATCTACAAGCCAACGGAATTGTTCCTAATCCTTTATAAAACTTTGTCATAATTATATCAATACCAACATCCCTACCTATTGACTTAGCTTAGAAGATATTACACCTTCGGATAACCAAACCTGATTCCAAGGTTGGTAATCATAAACGTAAAAGCATCATCATAAGGAAATAGCATGTTGTGTTGAGGAAATTCCTTTTTTTCCATTTCCTTCTCAGTATAATATTTGGTTGTGGATCATTTAAAATGTATAATTTATTTTAATATAATTGGGAAGCTAAATTCAAATTCATTAATATATTAATATGATTTGATTTTTTTATTAATAATAAGTTATTCTTTTCATTTGAAAATGTAATAGTACATCAAAATTTCAATGTTTACTAATGTAGTAAAGTTGAGAGGCTTTATTTTTCAGTGGATATAGCAGACCTGTAAATTCATAGGATGTCAAAAATCTAGTCAGCCTTGAAGTTGAGCTCCTCAAAGAAAACGAATTTCTTTAAATATGTTTATGGCAGGCTGGCATTGCCAGCTTCGCTCCGCAAACTATCCTGGAGGACTGGAGGAGATAGGGTAGGTGGAACTTGGAAGTAGCTCAACCACAGTGGAATAGGGGTATAAGAAAAAGCTTGTTTCTATTCATGCAATATGGTCGGAGCCATGGAAGCATGGAATTCCAGCATTGACTTGATACAACAAAGAAAACAAAAGGTGGAACTTGGGAGCTGCAGGATTGACTTGATACAACAAAGAAAACACAGGGTGTGAGGCTGGGAGCCGTAGATGGTAGGATTAACTTGATACAACAAAGAAAACACAGGTCTATAGGTAGGGGCCACGGGCAGGAGCAACAACCTGCAACATTACAAGAAGTTTATGGATTGTGGATTTTGTCTGAAATGCCAAATTCGCGTGGGCATATTAACATAATATATTATACATTGAATACTCAATTAACTCACGGAGTCAGCATTCACGAATTGGTATGTGATAACTTGTAACTTGGTAAGCCCGCTAGCAACAACACGTATGAGCCACCTTCCAGGTTTAATAATTTTGTTGATGCCATTAAATGTGTTAAACACGTAAGCGCTCGCTACAAACACGAGAACTTCGAAGCGTTCAAGCCATGGGCTACTCAGTGTAAGCCCGTCCACGTAAGTTGCTCAATGATATTATTAGAGGCCCAATGGTCCATGATCCATGGATGATCGAACACGTGGATATTGGAGAGTAAGTGAGTCCCACTCCCAAGTCACCTAGCTAGTAGCCGCATTCCCAATTTCCCACTAAAAATTGTTGATGGGTGAAATTTGAAGCTACCCTTCTGTTGCAATTTTAAACAGTAGTGGTTAATTTAATTATTGAAGGGCTTACCATGAAATTAAATTTTTTTTGCATGGTAAAATTTGAAGTGGCCTGAAGGCTTCAAATTTGAAGCCTGGTGGGGACACTCGTGTCCCGTGTCCTCGTGTCGGGTGACTTAGATGAATACATTGTAGAAAGGGGGGAGTTTTAATTTTTTCAATTTTTGGTTTGATTATGAAGTTTTGAGTTTTTTGAAAAGGGTTTCATTTTGAGGTGTGAATTTAATTACAAATTGGGTTATTCCCAATTTGATCAATATTACAAAACTAGGTTAAACAATAAAAAAATAGTAATTGGGATTAAAAAATCACAAAAAAATTGTTTGGGTGAATAAATTACCTGACTAGATGAGAATGCACCGGTGAATTTGTCTCCTCTCCAGCTAAATCGAGCAACACGGATAGTTGAGTGGGCCACAAAGCGTCCTCGTCCAGGGTCAATTTCGCCTCTATTCGCGTTTCTGATGCGTGAGTGTCGCGGGTGGTCGGCAATCGGCCGACTGTGTTTTTAAATTCATTTTTAGTTTTACATATCGCGTACGCGATTTGTAAATACATAACGCGTACGTGTTTTTTAACTACATAACGCGTACGCGTTATTGTTACCTAGCCTACATGTCCAATGACATGTTAGGCTCGGGTCTTACCATGGCAGGTGGTAAATATCATAAACGCGTTATGTTTTAGGTATCAGGAACGAGATTTGAAAAAAGTAGCATTGCATCTAAAGTGACCCTCATCTTCTTGCACACACCCAATTTTATATTTGGAAATAAGTTTCAAGCAATGAAAATCATACCCCTCAATCCTCACCATTGGCCTCATCCCATCGTAGTTTCGATGGAACACACAAACGTATCTCGATTTGACTAATTACAACCTGCCACATCAAGCCAAGTGATCTTCAATATAATCTCTACAGAGGTTCAAAATGGAAAGATATATTTGATTTTGTTTTGATTTATTTTTTCATGTTTATAGATTAATGTATATTTATTGCCAAGGTTTTGTTAATAGTTAGTATACATTTATTTTAAATATGAATTTATCAAATAAAGGAATTTAATTTTTTGAGGTGTAAATTTTTTTATCTTAATTTTTTGAAGTGTACATTTTTTTATCTTAATTTACAGCTCAATAAATTTGATTCCTCTTATGAGAAGACAGATTTTTTTAAATACTTTTTATTTGATTTTATTTTTATTTTATTTTATGAATATTATATGGCAACATCTCCTTCATACATGTAATAAGGGTTGGAATTTCATTTCATCTTTTCCCTTCATAGTAATTTTTTTGATGTTTTGAATTTTAATCTTCCTCTTAATCTTCCTCGTTACGTAACATTCAGTTAAGAAATTTACCCTTCAACTTAAAAAAAAAAATGGATGAATAAATAAAATGAAATTGGCATTCAAGAAGTACTTCAATTCAATCAATTTTAACTTAATTTCAAAAAAAATCCATCATATATTGAGACTAATAAATAAAAGGAAACTACTATTCAAAAAATAATACTATAAAAAATTTATTGCAATTCAACTCGTTAAATATCCAAAGACGCTAGGACAAAAGACCTAGCCCATAAAATGTATAAGAGTCCTATGAAATGTATAAGAGTCTAAATGACTGTTCAATTCAAAGCGAGGCTTACTCGAAGAAAAATAATTTCCAACTTAAAAATGGAGGGAGAAACGACCTTAAATATTCATGAAACAGAGGGAGAAACAACCTACTAAATGCAGCGTTAGAGTCGTTCATTTTCTGTGGTAACCGACTATCTTGATAGGCCAACCCCTATATTACAACTAAACATAAAATTATGACGGTTACGTGCAGAGTGTTTGTTTTCCCATATCAGATGAGACGGTTGATGAAAAAATTTACCCCTATTTGACAAGCAAAATAGCCCACGGGCATTGTCAAATTCCAACCCTACACGTAATAATATAAGTTTGTAACATATGAAAAAGTAAAAATCAATTTTAACATTTAAGATTATTTTGTTTAAATATATAAAATTATTATATTATATTTAGCAATTCAATAGAATATATATTTTAATAAACTAATGTAAAGAAAGTTCTATTTTTTTTTCATTATTCGTAACTTAATTTTTACATAATATTCTTTGTAACTTATATTTTAAATAATATTCCTTAATATATTCCTTATTTTTTAAATAATATTCCTTAATATATTCCTTATTTTTTAAATAATATTCCTTAATATATTCTTTGTAACTTATTTTTCTATGTTTAATAAGTAATATTATGAACACGCCAATCCATATATTATGACACACAATCTACGGATAATGATATCGATGACCTAGGGAAAAAGTTGACCACACAATTTTTCCAAGGACATGCCCAACCTGTTGTTCGAGATATCAACACGGGAGGAGAAAGCCGACCATACACTTTCAAAGCAAAATCCCAACAAATTCGCATTCAACAGTTCAATAGTCTTAACAACTATAGGACATTCAACTTCAATATTCAATAGTTGAATAGTCTTAAAAAACATATTTATATTTAACATGTATTCAATAACCATATTCAATTGTTAAATAGTATTAACAACCATATTTAATAGGGGAGTTCACAAGTTAATCTTAATAGTGAAATGTGATTTTTATTGATATAGATTTAAGATTATTATCAATATAATTAAAATTTGTTTATTTGAGATATTTTTGGGTTTATAAGGTGAAGACTTACACTCTTTTAAATCTTAATGGATCTTGGATTCCTACTAAGTTTTTAAAAATAATTTAAGCCATAATTCAAAATCAAAGGCACTTTTAATGACCTATATACACCAAAGAGCTATCAACCCCATGTAAGAAGTTTAAAACACAAATCCCATTGCATTTTACTTCATGCACGAGAACATATTTATTTATATTTTATGAAAAATTATAAAATATTATTTTTTAATATGTAAATATAATAAAATGTAAAATACATCCACCATATTAAAAAATTAATAACAATTTAAAAATAATGTTTTTGATGTATCACTTTGTGTAATGGTTAATATACTAGTTATCACTTAGATTTCACAAGAAATTGTCGACATATAACTTGCAACTCACAAAGCTTCTTCATTAGTAAAATTAACATAAGAAACAAAGCAATGACTTAAAAATTCACACTTTGGTCAAATCGCATGGGTCTATAAAAAGAAACATGTGTGATATCACCTGCACGGATGTACGAGCAAGTGGACCATTAAATTTCATGTGAATTTAAGACTTTCCAACCACTTTTTGACTCCAAGGATTTTTAATTGGCCTTCTTCACATGCTTGGGCTAATTTAAGTGTCGTCAACTGGTAGTATATTTAGTCATTTTTATTCATTGATTTTTGTAGATAGGGAACAGAGGAACCAACCTCTTTCATATAAGGAAGTTGTTATTCCATTGAGCTAACACCCTTCAATAGAATCAAATTTCACATTAAAAAATAAGTTTATTTAATTATATAAATCACATTTTATTTTGGCTTTTTTACTTCCACAAGGCACTAATAGTGGCACAATAAGACTTGATCAAACACAAATGTAACCAAAAGGTATATTTCCAAAGCAACAACAAGTAATATTCTTTTCAAGAGGAAAGCCATAAAAGGTTCAAGACCATGGATAACACTAGTACAAAATGAGAGATTAGTGACTAGGAGACCAAAACATTCGGTCAACAAAGTTTTTTCAAGGGATAAATGACCAAAATTGAGAAATTTTAAGTGAGCTAACTAAAAATGACGAAGATAAATGACCAATTTGGTCACTAGATAAGGACTAAACTAAAAATGACCAATTTGGTCACATGATAAGAACTAAGCTAAAAATGACCACATAACAATTGGTCATTTATGTGGTCATTTTTAGTTGTCTCACTCCCACAATGGAAAATTATAATTTTCACAATGAATTTGTACAATTTACCCTTTAGGGTATCTCTGAATCCGTTTGTAGTGTTAAAATTTAGTAAATTGAAACATAGTAGATCATGGATTCAGAGACACGAGTGATGATCATGTAAATTGTGTCACTCGACGCGGACAATCCAAGTACAAAATTGTAATTTGAGCTGTGACACAATTTACATGATCATATAATGACATATAGCATTGATTTAATTAACACCAAATTGATCATCTGCATGATATGTTGACTAACGATGCCATTAGTATACCCATAATTAACATACATCTTCAATATAGGGATAATTTAATAATTGTAATTATGGTCATGTATATTAACACGGTCACACAACATCACCTGCCGTCAATTTACCTGGTCAACTTGATTCCAAATTAATGGGATTTCAAAAGAGGAGATCACTCAATGCAAAATATATGAATATCTTGCAGCTTCTTCGTCAATTAATTGCTAATTCATGAGGTAAGAAACATATAAGTTCTATATTTCCATCTGTAATGAGGTAAACCGATACATGCTCTTTATATTTATTTAATGTTCTAATTATAACGAGGATCCACTTCAAATTTAGGGTCACATGTCAGCATCTTACTATCATGTCTAGTTTTCTTTCTAAAATTCTCTCTATTTAACTTCAATTAAGCTCCTTTTTGGCCATTCTCCTTGCATTATCTAACCTATGTAAGGGACAAAAAATTATTCTAAACAAGAGAGTTAAGAATATGTATATATCGAAAAATAAAACATTATTATATAAAATCCCAAACAATATATGTTAATATAAAATATATTTATAATATAATATTGTAAATAAAAGGTTAAAAAAACTGTGTAAAAAAACTAGATATATATATAATGCAAAATTAAAACATTAATATACGTATAATATATATATATATATATATATATATATATATATATTCAAATTTTAATTTTTCATTATATATAGATATATTTTGCATTAATATATGCATACTGTAGAATATAAAATAAAATATATTAATAAAAACAATTTTTAATATTATAAATAAGATAAAATGAAATTTTAAAAAACTAAATAAAATATAATTGGAAAATAATAAACAAAAAATAAACATTTTGTGTACATGTTAAAGAAAAGCCAAACCCCAGATTTGCATTGCAAGGCAAAGCCAAACCCCAGACTCACATTGCAGGTCGAGTATTACGACCGAGTTATCCAAGGAGAACTAGTTTTGGAACCATTTGGCATCTACAAGTTTGGAGAAATATGCAACCGGGGTTAAGAAAATAACAGTGCAATGACCAATTTGTGACCAAAGTTAACCCTCGATCAATGGAGGATTTGGTTTCTAAAGTGTAGCGACATCGGGATGGATGACTATGTGGACATTCAATGGAGTTATGAATTCACTACCAATGTGATAAGAGCTCTAATTGGTGCCAAATTTTGTTTTTTGGTTGGAGGGAAGGGGGTTTCTTTGTGTTTGAGAGGCATTTCAGTTGAATGGGGTGTGAAATCAGGGTTTAGGTCAATTAATAGAAACTCATCCCAGTTGGAAAACAAGTTTGGGGTTCTTAAAATTCACTCTATAGTTGGACTTCTTGCAATGGAGAAAAACACAACACTCGAGAGAGCTTGGAGGCTCTTGAAGAGACGAGCGAGGGGTTATGTAGTAGCAGAGTTAAAACCTACTTCTACTTAGATTCCTTATCATGTTAGTGAATGCCCGGTTTCCTCTCCCCTTTTTGTTTCCATATGCACATGTTTATCGTGCAATAGTTCAATATTCATGACCAGTGTTTGGAGAAAGAGCCCAATAAGGATATACCATAAATCTCCAATCGAATTCGTAGTATCTATTGACCATAGTAGCTACAGTAAGGTCTTGGGTATGCATGTGTTCCTTGGTCTCTTTTTCCATATTTCACATCACAGTTGAAATTAGATAGTTGTCATCGTGAAATAACATCACTTGATATTTTCCCTGTCTTCTCTATGCCATGCTTTGCTCACTTGTGAGATTCTTCCCTGAAAGCATGTTCCCAATTTGAATTCTAGTCGATCCACTTCATTTCCTCATTGGACACCTTGTGATGGGATTCTTCTAGTCCCCTGCCATAATTTTTGATATGCCATTATAGATATACCAATTCAAACATTACACAATGTACATTCCTTTATTGTCCCATTGTTATAACCAAAATGAGTAGTGATAGCTAAGACAAGAAACGAAGTCACTAGCTTCTCCTTTGATCCAAGACATGCCCTTCACCCTGAACCAGCACCAAAATGATGCAATTGAAACCAAAGGAGACTATGGCTTAAAAATCCCACAGCACTGAAAACCCTTTCACCATCCTAATAATTCCTTCTCTCATTGTTTTGAAACAAATGGGTGGAGGCATAATAGGTGGATGTAATGCCTATCCTCTTGTCCATATGACTATGTCCATATGTACATCACCACCTTATGATACTCAATGCTCAATGGATAGGGAAGGAACCAAATCCTCTCCTTCTAAACTAATATTTCCTTCATCAAGTTGAATTGTAAGATCAACTAGATAGTCCGTGTTTCTATGTAGAGATCGTAGGAACTGTTCAAGCAAAATGGAGTCTAAAGCCTAAGTATATTAAAAAAACTAGCATAAATTTTTGGTTGAGTCGGGTCTATGGGATGGAATTAGGGTATTGGAATAGCTAGGGTACCACAAGGTTCCTTCCCTAATCACAAACTCTTCCTATATCGTGATTGTTATTTACATTAGATATATACTAATTATCCACCCATAACTAACCATTACACATTAGCTATATTAAAAACTAAAATCAAAGCATTACCATAAATTGAAAGTTTATCAAATGGATTTCAAATCAACATTTTTGAATGGGATATTACAGGAATAAGTGTATGTGCAACAACCACCAGGTTATCACATATTGGGTCATGAACATAAAGTTAATAGATTGAGAAAAGCTTTATATGGTCTCAAACAAGCTCCAAGAGCTTGGTACAACTGCATTGATTCATACTTCTTGATCCATGGTTTTAGCAAATGCAGTAGTGGGACAACTCTTTACATCGAGGTAAATGATCAAGGTAAGGTCTTAATTGTATTCCTATATGTTGATGATCTGATATTTACAAGAAAAATTTCAATTGAGTTGTTTAAATCAACAATGCAAAAAGAATTTGAGATCACATATTTGGGATTAATGAAATATTTTATGGGCATAGAAGTAAGTCAAGCAGATGATGGAATTTCCATTTGTCAAACAAAATATGAAAATGATGTGTTGAAAAGGTTCAATATGTTGAATTGCAAGACAACATATACACCCATGGCAACAAGATTGAAATTGAGCAAAGAAGATAGGGGCACAAAGGTAGATCCAAGTTTGTTCAAAATATTAGTAGGACGCTTGATGTATTTGATAGCAACAAGACTTGACATTATGTATGCGGTCAATTTGATTTCAAGGTTCATGGAGACACCAAAGGAGTCACATCGGCAAACAGTGCAAAAGATTTTGAGATATGTTAGTGGAACAAGAGATTATGGCATTTTATATGCAAGGTCATATGATTTCATACTAGTTGGATACACAGACCATGATTTTGCAAGTAGCATTGATGACAGAAAAAACACATATGGATATATTTTTCATCTTGGTTCAAAAGCAATCTCATAGGATTCCCAAAAACAACCCATTGTTACTCTTTCAACTACAGAAGCAAAATATGTAGCAACAACATCAACAACATGTCAAACAATGTAGATAAGAATAATTATGTCAGATTTGATGCAACATCAAGAAGGAGCAACAAAAAATTACTGTGACAATAATTCAACAATAGAACTATCAAAAAATCATGTTTTTCACAAAAGGAGCAAGCATATTAGAAAAATTGTCAACAATGATGAAATATAACTTGAATTTTGCAAGTCCGAAGATCAGTTAGCAGATATATTCACGAATTCATTAGCACATGAAAGATTTGGACATCTAAAAAACGATTTGGGAATCATAAGAAATTCAAGCTTAAGGGGGAGTGTTGAAGCCGTAAGCTTGGCGAGTAGCAACAGTCACAACAACCAATCAGCAATCATCCCGCCATTACCCACCCAGTCGTCCATCCAACAAACCCATTTGTCCAACTACTCAACTCCATCGTCCAAAAGCCAAGAGTATAGTACACACATGGCTATAAAATTTGCTATAAATAGATCATTTCAGAGCTACATAAGGCAGACTTGTGGATGTAATTTCTTCTGCATAATAAAAAATTTAGCAACAACTCATCTCTTTCTGTCTAATTGCATTTTCAAGTTCTTCTTTTAGTTTTTTTCTCTTGCATCCTTATCCTACTTAATGGAACAATGTAGAATTCTCTAATGTGTTCGATCATGCTCTTTGCCCATCCCTCTTCCATTAAATCATTGACGTAATTTTCGTTTTGTGTTGGATGCAACCATTCATTGTACAGAGTTGTTGATGGTGCAATATACATTCTCATGGATATGTTTATGAGAGGAAAACTGTAAGCCTTCAAGGGGTTCTCAAGACCTTAAATTCAAGACTGTGCCAAAAATAAGAAATAAATTGCTTCCGTAGGTGTCACGGGATTCTGAAAACCATAGACTCAAGGATGCATCAGGTCATGTGGGAATAATGGAGGAATTGCGTACCGAGCCCATGGGATGTTGTTCAAACCCTACAACCCAACAATATCTTACAACCTTTTTCAATTCTTCAATAGGCTGGTATATTCATCTCTGAGCTTTCTCTCTGTTGTTTTTGAAGAATTTCTCATATGTTAATCATAGGCTCATGCTTTCGTAATCCTTTGGAAAAATCCATCATTAGGCTCACACATAATGAAACTGGCTCTCAAAAATTACATTCTGCCGGTTTTGACCACAACACCCCTCTAATATCGTCCACAAGGACAAGTTGTGAAACATAATAGACGTTTCCATTGAATTATTCGAAGAACAGTGCCACTCAGCTAGCAATTATTAATTAATGTAATAACTATTTTTCATATATATATATGTTCTCCATTTATTCATTACTATTGAAATCTATCGCGCATGAACCTATGCACATTTATGCATTAGTATTCTCACCTAAAATTTCACTGTTTTTCATATATAAAATATGTTCTCCATTTATCCATTAGAATTTATCGCCCTGGAAGTCTTTGGGCATGAAGACTCGACATTTCATATATATGTTCATATATCCAAAAATTTATGGATTATTTTTCTCCATTATAATTTAACACATTATCATTTCACATGAATAAGTGTTTAGTGTTTCCACCTTATAATTTTATTTGGGGTTTCCACTATTGCAATTTAAATCCAACAAGTTTTTAAATATTTAATATTTTTCCAAGTATATATTGATTTTTATAAAAAGTTTATAGTTTTGAATGAACATAAGATTTTTTCTTTTTTAAAAATAATTGAATATGTATCAAAATAATCCAACCAGATTTGAAATCTTTAATATTAATACTTAATATTTAATAATTTTTTCACACGAAAAAACTGTAACTTGTTATTCATATGAAATCAAAGTTACATATATCATAACTACTGAATATTATCTGAAATGCCAACATCTAGTCAAAGAAACAATCATAACTTGATGCCATACAAACAAAATTCATAACACAACCCGATCAACCTTTCCAGAAGACATCATCAAAACTTTCCAAAGTCTCCAAAACTGTTTCTATGGATCACAAAAAACAACTACTAACGGAGCTACCACCCATATTAAAAAATATTAAAGGATCCATGATCCATAAGAAAACCCTCATGGAATTCTTCAAAGGATAAAGCTCCATTCATCTCCCCAATGGTAGATTTAGAGAGCGTGTCTTCCTCCTCGTTAAAATCCCTATAAATGTGCTTAAAAGATATGGAGGAAAAATGAAAACACAACGCTTGCACACGTTGCTGCTAATGCTCAAAGTAAATAGATTGTAGATTAGATCTACCTTGATCCCAATCTAAAATGTCTTTTGAATCCCCAACAACTGAAACCTCAATAATGCCTCTCTTTCTAGCGACCCAAAGGAGACCCCATAAATCCAGTAATTTTGAGAGTGTTATAACCTTCACCTAACCCCATCTTCAATTTTATATAGTGATGATTTTTAATATAAAGAATCATTCTTGCACCACAGATACTCCTATTTGTAGCTCCATCAAAATATCCAAGTGGTTGATTTATAGTCAAATTTGGCCGAGGAAAAATCCTCTTCTTTTTCAACTTTCTCTTCATGTGGAATTCGAGAAAACCAACAATAATATTTGAACCTATAATAGCAGGAGAGTGATTTATACCCTAGAAAATGTATATATTCCTCGTCTTCCAAATTTCCGATAGAATTAATAAAGGAATATCTCTAAACTTTACCTACTTGCCAAATCAATAAACCATACTATCTTAAAAGAAGAGGATCCCCATGAATCTGATAACTGAAGAATGCTATTAATCCCTTCCCAAACTTATTTGAAAAAAGAATAGTGACAAAAAAAATGAGAAACATTTTCATTTTCATCCCTACATAGAATACAAATACCAGGGCCAATGAATTCCCTACACTAAAGATTATCCCACGTTAAAACCTTGTTGTTAAGGAGAATCCAAATAAAACATTTAATCTTTAGTGGAATACCCCATCTCCATAAATATTTTTCCCGCCATAAATAACTTTTGGTGCATTGAAACTCCATAATATAGTAGTAAGCTAATTTAGTAGAAACAATACCATTTTGCTTGTTAAAATCCCAAATAATGGAATCCTACTTGTTGCTTAAAATGCAACCAACCTTTGACAAAGCTAAAATGAAATTGTTGCACTCCCAAGAAACATTCAAAGAAAGATTTAAATAATTTGATGAGATCCAGTACTGATCCAATGTCCGTGACTTACTTTTAACCTATTCCAATACCAACATATTTATGCTATGAAGTTCAGTTAAGAGCCCCAATGAGAAAGGTTGATTTCCAACCAAACCATCAATGGGATCAACACCAAAAAATACCTAAGATCCATGCCCAATCCTCTAGCTGAAGGAAGAATCTAGCAAAGGATAAAATTTCATGAAGCTTCTCCAGATTATAGAAGCATTGTAATAATTCTTCACAGATTCTCGAATCCAAAGAATTAGCGAAAATGTCTTTATATATTTGGATTGAATGACCTTACCCCATATACCATCAACAAAAAGACAATGCCAAAGACTCTTTGCACATAGAGCCTTGTTAAAAGAAATTAATTCCTTCAACTCCCATCCACCAAACAATTTTGGTCTTCTAATACTTTCCCATGAGGAAAGATGGAATTTTTCCATCTCCATCCTTCCAACCCAAATAAAATGAGCACTTGTGTTTTTCATAATAGAGATCACAGAACCAAGAATGAGCATTAAAGAGAATGAGAAAACCAAAATACTCTGTAGTACATATGAATCCAAAATAAGCCTTCCTCCTAAAGATAGAAATCTGAATGACCAACATTTAATACGTTTCTCAATCTTTTTAACAATCCATCCCCAATCTTGAACAACATAACAATTCGGTTTAAGAAAAAATCCTAGGTATTTGAAGCCCGAATCCAGCTGAGACATATTATAAGGGAAAAGAGCACCAATTTGTTCATATAGAGCCAAGTCACTTCCATTCACAACAAAATGAGACTTTTGAGAACTAATCAACATTCTTGAAGCAACACAAAATGAGACAAAAAATACAGTGATAGGAACTCCATTCCTCCAAAGTACCTCTTCCAAAAATGAGAACATAATCCACAAAATGAAGACGCAAAATGAAAATAGAATTTGAAAATTTAATACCTTTGATCTTGTTTTCCTTTTTGGCATCATCAATAAGTCTGCTAAGACCGTTGATGAACAAAATAAAAATAAGAGGCGATAAAGGGCATCCCTGCATGATCCCCCGACTGCAATAAAATAAAGGAGTTGGAGTACCATTAACTAATATAGAAAAATTTGCAGATGAAATGCATGCCATAATCCAACTAGTAGAATGAAATCTTGCATTTTCTTCATTTTCACTAAGTGAAGACATTCTTGAGCTATACCAACTACATCCAAAATCTTCCTATTTGGAAAAAAACGGAATTGTTCCTTAGTGATATACTTACTAAGATACGGTCTGATCCGGTTTGCTATGATTTTTGTGATCAATTTCTAAATCAAATTGAAAAGGGAAATTGGTCGTAGTCATTGAAAGAATGCAGACAATCCTTCTTAGGAATAAGAGTGATATAAGTATGATTTCAGAATTTTGGGCACTAATCCTTTCAACCTTGATTCATTTACCATATCAACTAGAACCTTTCCCAATAAGTCAAAAAATGAAGGAAAAACTCCATCGACCAACCATCTGGCCTTGGTATTTTTTCCTTAGTAAAATGAGATAACACATCTTTAACTTCTTCCATGCCAAATTCATCCCCAAACTTAATCCCTTCTTCTTCATTAAAGAAAACTGGAGAATTTCAAATCACCTTTAAATGTTGTTCCAGGTCGGTTCAATTATCATTGTTGTAGATACCATTAAATTGATGCATAACTACATCCTCAATAGCACTCTACTCCTTAAGCATAATACAACTTCAGTCCTTCAGTTCCCAAATAGCATTAGAAATTCTTCATTGATTAGCATATCTATGAAAATAAATTGTATTAGTATCACCTGCTTCCAACCATACAACTCTGTTCTTTAACCGACAAATTTCTTCTTCCAACCTCAATAATTTTGCTTTTTGAGCTTGCAGAAAAATTTTTATATTCTTTTTCTTGTTAAAAAAAATTCATCTTCAACCAAACCATACAACCTATTAAACTCATTTCAATGATCACTAGCTCTTCATAATTTTTTTCCTTTCTATGACATTCCCAAAGCATAACATCCTTTTTTTAGAAGAGACCATTTCTTCGTTATACTCAGCATAGGAGATAGATGTATAGATTCATACATCGATTGCCATTTACTAATAACCATACTGCAAAAATCCGGTTCATCCAACCAACTATGATTGAATTTAAAAGGAAAACAAGATGAGTCTTCTTTTCACATCCAATTGAGGAATAATAGATTTATGATCTGAAATCCCTGTGGCTATAGACCAAGATCTGTATCTTTCAACAGAAAAACAAAAACGGTCAAACATAAAAAATCAATCTAGTTTTTAAAAAATACTTTTACATATTTATTTATTTATTTTTACTTCATGTATATATAAAAATATTATAATTAGCAATTGACTACATATATTTAACTTGATCCAGTTATGGTGAATACCTCTACAATATAACTTAATGTGTGAATAAAATGATTTAAAGGTTAACAAAAACATTCTCTATATATAAACTATTATGTGGTAATCAATGTAAAATTTATTGAATATTTTATTATGTTGTAATTAAAGTAAACTTTATTGAATATCTTTAAGAGTAAAACTTAATATCTAAATTAAATTAATTTATCACATGATAAATAGATTAGTCTTTTAATAGTTATAAAATTCTGCAATATCATATTTAACTTGATTAAAGTATGGCAATTAATGTATAGAAATAATTATTCGTATGTAATTAGTATTTAAAATATTAAACATTAATAATATTCCATGAATATTGATACATTATTAATATTTAAAATATAGTATGTCAATTAATGTATAGAAATAATTATTGGTATGTAATTAGTATCTAAAATACTAAACATTAATATTGGTAAATAATTAATATTTAAAATACTAAGTATTAATAGTATTTCATGAGTATCATAAAATATGGAAATTTAAAAGAAAAATACACACTTGAAAAAATTTAAAATATTATCATTACTTTTTAACATCACTCCTATTGTATTAAACGTTTTTACATCTATATAATTTTCGTTTCAATTTTTTGAATTATGTTAATTACTTTGAAAATGTAGCAAATTTTGATAATACTACACTCCAATATTTACTTTTATTATAAAATAAAATAAAATAAACAATTTCATATATATATATTTTTTAATTTTAATTAAAATTATAAAAAAAACATAACAAATAAAGAGAAAATTATCATTCTTATATTAATAATAACAAATCACATAAAAATAACCTAAAAATTATTGCAATGCTCATCTTTAATTATAAAATGAAATGAAATAAATAATTTCATATAAATAGAATCTTCTATTCATTTTTAAAATTTATTTAACAATATAGAAGTGACATACTAATTGTAATAAGAACAAAATTAAAAAATTATCATTGCTATATTAATACTAACAAACTATATAAAAATGACTTAAAATTTATTGCAAGATTGGTTTGGATCAATTTTTGCATTAATTATCGAAAAGATTGAAGTGTGTAAATATATTTGTCGCTGCCACTATCACCATTGGAAGATCGAGTACATTCAATTCACCTTGGGAATGACTGAAGGATCACACGAGGAGATTAAAGTTGACAATCCCACTCCTCTCTCGGTCATTATTCATTGTCACTTGAGCAATTGTAGCATATTGAGCAGTCCAGATACGATCTTAGTGCACCAACAGAGTTTAGAAATGTAGACTGATACAATGTAGGTAGATTTATCATCCGATATTGAGGTTCAGGGCTCTGTCGAAGAAGTTCCGATGCGGGGCTCTGTTTCAATTAGTCCTGAGCAGCCATAAGTCATTTCCTTGCATATTCCTATGAATGTGCCAAGGAAAAAACGCCAAGCAAACCAACCAAATACAGAACCAAGGACAAATGTGTGTCATGATGCGGGAGCATCTGCATCAGGCTCTACATCCATGTTGCCAGAATACATTCCACCATGGCAGGCGAATGTGAAACCTGTCAAGCTACCAAATAATGCACGCTATCAGTTGGAGACTATTCCAGTTCTGAAGGGTGTCATGGTTTAGGCTGACATTCTGAGGAATATTCAAAAAATTTCATATGGGGACCACGACACCGCCAAATTTGTTGATTTCAATTATAGGAGTTACATGCAAACTATTGCTACAACTAAAGGTCACCCGATGGAGCTAGAACCAATGGAGTGGGCTCTTAGGCTAAAGAGAGCTAGTCTTTTATCATTACTACATATTCCAAATTTTGGTCACACTACGGAGGCAAATGCATGCGTAAAGCAAATGTTTCTTTGTTTATATGGAGGATTTCTATGGATGGAATCCAAGGTGTCAATAGATACTCATTTAATCACCAAAATCACTGGACTACCTAAGGTTGGGTTGGACCCTTCTCAATACTTTGTGGGAAAGGAATGAAACCGTGAACTAGTAACTAGGATGAAATAAAAATACAATTTGTCGAAGAGCAATTGAGGGTTTGATGTGGCCTCCATCAACGACCAGGAATTATCCTTCTTGTGAAGTTATTGGACACCAATATTCTCAGGAAGGTTTGACCGAACCAAGTCATTGTCTCTATGATTGTTGCAGCAGAGTAGTGCACCCAAGGAGTACATATGGTCTTGGAAACACTTTTGCTCAATGAGTTTCTTACTGATTGCGCAAAGGCGTAGGATAACGATACACCATTTGCTTATTCTTGTCTATTGTTATTAATTTCATTTGTAGGGTGGGTAGAGCCTAGAAACTATCATGGAATGCAACCATTCGGGCCATGCCAAGGCTCTCGGTATATGAATATGTGGCATTCTGACATAAGGAGCAGACAACAAGAAATCAATGTCACACTATACATGCAACTAGAAGCATTATGCTACTGTGTGGTTCAGATACCACATATAGACGAGTCTATTGTGGTGAAGTATCCAGGTGTGGCGTTGTTCAAGGAAGGGCCCCACTACATCTATGTTTAAGCAAGACATGATGCCCACCAGCAATGGTTAACTACTGGGTTTATGTTGACCATTAAAGAAGTTGATACTATGATTCTTGAATGGCCAACGAAATGGAAAATACCCATAGAGTGAGAGAACATATCGCTGGATCCATCGCAGCAGGAACAACGACAAGAGGGGACTTCAGGCCAGCAATAAAATACCAGCCAAAACACACATAACACTAATGTCGGGGGTGATGAGGGAAACCCACCACAATATGAACAAGAGGATCATGAGTCAATTCAGACACCTATTGATCCGAGTCGGGGGGATAAGTGCAAAGTTGGTACATATGAGCAAGGAGGAAAGAAAAAGAGGAAGGCACACAAGTCCGACAATGTTCAAGCCTTAATAGACAATGAAATTAACATCCTGTTCGACATGATGATGGAAGTAGCTGAAGAAAATTGGAAGATTGCAGAAGATAAAAAGGTGCAATTATTTAGTAGCGTTACTGATGTGTTGGATACAATCTTCCAGGAGGTGAAGAAGACATGCATTTCGACTCCATTGCAGGTCACACGGTAGTGGGTCGAAGCTGCGTAGGAGGAAGAAGGCCGGGACCATACAACACCACCTCCTTCAGCTGGAGGAGTGGTTAAAATTTTTCCTCAAGCATTAAGTTTTGATGAGTCGGGAACAAGTGTACATATTCCTAAGACGAGGTATGCATACTTGAAGTTGTTTGCATTACCACTCTACATGTTGCAAGACAATATTGCAAAGGAAGTGAAGTCGAGGGAAAGCTCTCTCTTGGATCTGATGAAAGGGTATAAGAATCAAGAAGTTGCATTAAAGTACATGACTGCTGAGCTTCAACAGGACACCGAACTACTTCGACAAGAGAAAGAAAAATTTCAGGAGGCCGTCGAAGTCACATGCCGTGTAGTACCTGAGGAAGATATTATTGAAGAGATAACATCAGAGGAGAAGTTACAATAGCTAGAAGCTATCATTTTGGGCTATCGTCAGAAGGTGCAACATTTGGAGGATAAATTTGCGTCGAGCACTCCACCCAAAATGACCACGCAGTGACAAGCAGAGTTTTAGGAGGTTGTTCAGAGCCTTCAGTCAGTAGAGGACCACTGTATGAAAATGTATGAAGAGGTATCCGAGTATTGGGATGCATTATTTGAGGGTGTTGAGTTGGAATAGGTTACCACTAGGATCAGGGATGCTGAAGAAAAGATGAGTGATTTGTGTGAGTAGTTGAAAAATCTACTGTCGATCCAGAGAATAAGGAGAGCTGTTGAGAACAAAGAGTTGCAGGATGGTATTAACCAGCTAAGAATGCAACATAGGCAATGGTTGGAATGAGTGCAAGAACTTCAATTCGAGGCAAAGTGGGTATCGAAATTTATTGGGAATAAGTATGTTTCCATCTAATCGACAGTCACTTAGGTTGTCGAGGCAAGAAATACCCACATCATTGTTGAGTTGGTCAAAGATCTCAATTAGAAGAAAGATGAAGTCTAGCAATTGGTCGAAGTGACTAGGAATGTTTACCAAAAGTTTTTGTCAAAGCTACAAGAACTTGTCTCACAACATTGAAGTGGCTCGGGACGAGCCACATGTGATTGTTGGGGTCCTGTTGGACCTAGCTTCTTGGAGGTACCATTTTTTTGGAGATAGTTTTGGTGTGGACAAGGGTGAAGTCGAAGTGGTTTGACAACGCGTTCAGCTCTGACGAAGCGACCAAGAAATCAGGAAAAACAATTATGTTGATGAAGTCAAATGGGAAATGTTGATTCAGTTAGATAGAGTTGGTCCACATTATATTAATGAGTCGGTTAGTGAGTCAGTGGGTTAGTGGGAGCAAGGGAAGATAAGTGTGTGCTATCAATATGTAATAAGAGGGAATTTTGGGGGTTGTTTATGATATTGATATTGTCAGTCGAGTAGAAAGTATGTTGTCAGAGTTGTTTTGGGTCTGTAATGAATCATTATGCTATGTATGTCGAAGTTATTTTGAAGAATCCAAGTCGATGATCTGCAGGTTGTGTGTGCATATATTTTGTAAGTCATGAAGAAACCTATAATTCATAAACTGAAGTGCTTATTTGGCTACAACCCATAATAAAAGACAAGCACTTCCATCATTTTTCCCAGGATGGGTTTCCCCGTTAAACATGGTGTTTTTATGTGATGTGGTATGTGTTTATCTCCTCTATTGGTTACATAGATGAATGCATGATTACAATAATTAGGAGTGATATGGATATGAAATATAATATAAGTATGTGAATATGGAAATTTCATGGGTTCTATCGAAATGACTGACGTGTCAAAGAGTTGAATTTGTCGATGCTATAGAATTGTTAATCTATTTGGTTGTTTAATGAATGTATTTCCTATTGAGTTATTCCCCTTCTATGCTACAGAAATCTGGTTCCTGCAGTTTCCATAGGTACTTCGGGTCAGACTTCATTTGCTTCATAGGTTTTGGCAAAAGGGATTAAACTCCCTTTAGGGTTGGTATCTATGGTGGTAGTGTTTGTTGCTATTTTGTTGAATGTTTTAACCCTAGTGAAATTAATAGTGCCCCAACAAATGCCACACATATCCACTTTGTATTGGTTGTGGTCATATGGTGTGTAGTATTGTAGCAGTGTTGCCATATGTGTAGCCATTTAATCCATGTCCTATGTTGACCTGCTACATAGTTCCTCAAGTATCCCTCAATCCAGTTGTTAACTATCTCTGTCTATCCATCACTCTGAGGATGATAACTCATGATCACAACCAATTCTGTCCCAACCAACTTGAAAATATCATGCCAAAAGGCTCCGGTGAACGTGTTGTCTCTATCACTAACAATGGTCTTAGGTAACCCGTGCAACTTGAATACCTCTTTGGAAAAAAACTCTGCTACTTGTGTGGCTGAGTAGTTGAAAGGAAAGAAAAAGAAGTGAGTGAACTTAGTCAACCTGTCTACCACTATGTGCAAATAGTCTCTACCATGTACATTGGGAAAGCATGTAATAAAGTCCATTAAAATGATTTCCCATTTTTTCTTGGGAATGGGTAATGGTTGTAGTAGACTTGTTGGATGAGTATGCTCTATATTATTATGTTGGCACAAATTGCATTCCCTCACATGCTGCATTACATCATTCTTGAATCCCTTCCATGAGAACCTCTCTCTAATATGCCTGTAAGTCTTAAGAATGTTGGAATATTAAATCTTCCTACCATGTCATTTGATTACATTAGATGCATTAATTAATCTCCTATGGTTAATTATTATGTAATAGACTAGGAAATTGCCTTGTGTGGACCACAAGGCAACATGGGGGGACCACAAAACATCCAAGGTGTGGACCACAAGTTACCTAGGACACTTGGGCACACTTCCAAAAGATTATGGATAAGATTTTACTAGGAAAGGTGCATTTCTGAGTTTTACTGTGTTTTACAGCTTTTCCCCCCATGGGGAAAAGCTAGTCACCTAGGAAACTTGTTTTTTGCACCCATGACACTCCACAATGTTTCCTCTTCTCAAATTTCGTATTTGGCATTTTTTTTCATCATACATCACCTTCAGATCCCTAATTTAGCAATTCGTGAGCTTTTGGATAGGTTTGGAAAGCATACTTGCCACCTGGGGGGGATGAGAATATTTTTAGTAAGTCTGATGATGGATTGATTCTTTTGGCATCTTTAGCCATTCGAATCTCTGTTTTAATGTTTTATAGAAGCAGCCTATCACTTTCAAATGGTTGGCTGAATTATTTTGTTCATGAGAAGTTAATACAAAATTCCATCTTGTGCATACTTTTTGTGTCTTTGACTAGTTGTGTGAAATTTTCTTATGAGACAGTGTAATTGCTTGTTAGGATCCTGATGTGAACTGAATTTCACATGGTATCAGAGCTATCAAGATATTCCTATCATCTTTGATTGTTTTGCAGGATCCAACCAATCTCAGGAAGGGCACATTGATCAATTCACCGAGTGAATTCTATTCTCTACAGGGTGCATTTTGGCATCCATAAGTGTTCTAAAATCAGTCCATAAGTTATTTAAGAGAAGCAATGGATCATACACAGCAGATCATCCTCACTCCCTTCAATTACTTTGATTGGAAGGCGCAGGTGGAGATTCTACTGAGGAGCAAGGGGCTCTACAGGGTGACCATGGCAACTGAGGCTGAGCCAACCTCAGCAGTAGAGAAATCAAAATGGCACAATCGAAGGGATGAATCCTATGGGATGTTATGTCTCACTACATCCATAGAGATTCTATTTCATCTTGATGGCCTCACTTCACTTAATGAAGTATGGCTGAAACTTCAAGAATTGTTCGGGAAAACCGATGAATTGAGAGGCCACCAATTAGATAACGAGCTAGTCTCTTTGAGTCCACAAAATTTTGATAATATATAGGATTTCTTCTCCAAATTTAAATCTTTTGTATTGCAGCTAAAGTAATGTGGTCTTGACAAAAAGGATGAGCAATTAGTTTTGGCCATTCTCTCCAAGCTTGACCCCGACTATTCAATCTTTGTCTCAACCTTCCATTCCACTCGGAAAGCAATTAAAAATTGGAAGAGCCTGACACTTTCAAAATTCATGGAGTCTTTGACACAAGAACAAGACAAATTGGTCTTGATGGGAGCCATTAAAAATCCATCGAAAGACCACTATCTGAATGTTGGAGATTCAAAGGGTTCGAAAGGAAAAAGAAGGGCAATTTCAAGAAGCCCACTGGTGAGAGGAAAGACAAGTAGAATTTTAATGGAGAGACACCTATTTTCAAGAAGAATCTGAACAAGAAGAATAAGAGGACAAAGTGCAATCATTGCAGCAAGGGATTTCAGGGCTTTCATCCTGAAAGCTCTTGCATGAAGAAAACCATTGACCAAATGGATCAACTCTTGGAGAAAGCCATCATTCCTCTTCCAGAGAGCCCAAGGAGGAAGGATGGAGGACAAAATTCTGATGATAAAGAGAGATTTCATGCACTAATGGCCAACACATCCAAACCTTCTTCATTCATTATTGATTCCGGTGCATCAAGACACATGGTGTCTACAAGTAAGTTTTTCACTTCACTTGACTCTTCCAGTGGTCCAAATATTGTATTGGGAGACAATTCTGAAACTTCTAGCAAAGGCAAAGGTAGCATAGATATCGAGTTTGGGTCATTTAATAATGTGTTATATGTACCTGGACTTGCTGCAAACCTACTGTCAGTCTATCAGATGACCCATACAGGGCTTCCCAAGAGAGTAACCTTTACCCCCAATGATGTTGAGATAGCTGAAATTTCATCAGGAAAAATTATTGCATTTGGTACTGGTGATAACTATTCTAGAATCTACAAGTTTTCTCATTTTGTGCCAAATCCCTCACCTTCTGCTTTGTTAACCCATGCCAATGATTCCAACAAACTATGTCATGAAATATTTGGCCACCTAAATTACAAATACCTTTCCTAACTTCATGAGAAAGAGATGGTTATAGGGCTGCCCAATATCAAGTTTTCCAAAGGTGTCTATCAATCTTGCAACCTAGGAAAACACCCTGAGCATAAGTATGGAGATCCAATTCTGAGAGAAACACTGCACCATTAGACCTTATTCATACTGATATATTAGGTCCATTCCCTCATGAGTCTTTGAACCATTCCAAATACATCCTCACATTCATAGATGACTTTAGTAGGTACTGTTGGATTTATTTCATCAAGCAAAAATCTGAAGTTTTTGGTTTGTTCAAGCTATTCAAAGCCTCAGTTGAGAACCAGTCTGGTAGGCATATTAAAATTATCAGATCTGATAATGGTGATGAATATGTGAAATCAGATTTTCAGAAATTTTTTGCCTCCTCAGGCATTCAGATGCAACACACAGTTCCATATACACCTCAGCAGAATGGGGTTGCGAAGAGGAAAAACAGGCCTCTAAAGGAGATGGCCACTTGTATGCTTGAGGCAAAGTAATTGTCTCCCAAGCTATGCAATGAAAAAAAAAATTGTGCCACTTGCATTCAGAATAGAGTGCCACACAAATATATCAAAGGTATCACTCCTTTCGAGGCTTGGACATGTCACAAACCTGATATCTCTCATTTCAGGATTTTTGGCTCAAAGGCTTGGGCTAGGATTCCACTTGAGAAGAGGAGGGCATTGCAACCCCAAATCCAACCATGTTTATTTGTTGGATATTCAGAGGACTCCAAAGGTTATAAGTTGCTAAACATGACCACTCATAAAGCATTCATTCAAAGAACTGTTCAGTTTGAGGAAGAGCCCTCTCAGAGCATTGAAATTAGAGAACCATCTTCACCACCACCTGCAGAAGAAGTAAGTGATGTTCTTGAAGTTTTTTATTCTGATATTTATGATGATGAGGATCATTTTATTGCAGATTCTAAATCACCTACAAGTCCTAAATGGGTTACAAAAACTTTGCAAACAGTAGGGGAACTAGTTGGCAATCGTCAGGACCAAAGGAGGACTAGATCACAATTTGAGACTGTTCTCAATGTTAATGATCCTTACCTTTCTGAGAGATGTTATATGATGATAGATTATGATCCTCAGTCATATGAGGAAGCCTCACATGACCCAATATGGCATATTTCTATGGATGAGGATTTTCAGTCATTACAGAAGAATGAAACTTGGGAGCTAGTCAAGCTCCCCGCAGGTAGAAAATTGCTAAGGTGCAAGTGGATTTTCAAAACAAAATGTGTAGCAGATGGTACATCGGTAAAGTACAAAGCAAGGATGGTAGAAAAGGTATTTTCTCAGGTCCAAGGACTTGATTATATTGAAACCTTTGCACCTATGGCACATAAAGACTCCATTACACTAGTTTTGGCAGTTGCAGCTTTTAAGTGATGGGAAGTACATCACATGGACGTGAAAAGTGCTTTTCTCCATGGAGAACTTGAAGAAGAAATATATACGCAGCAACCAAAGGGGTACAAATCATATCCAAATCTTGTTTGCAGGTTCAAATAGTATATGTATGGACTTAAGAAATCCCCTAGGGATTGGTATGCCAAAATGGATAGTTTCCTTTTGTCACAATTTTATGTTCGGTGTAAATCTGACCCAAATGTCTATATGAAGTTAATAGATGGTTCTATAATGATCATAGTGTTGTATGTTGATGATTTTATGATCACAGGAAGTTCAATAGATCAAATAGCCACCTTGAAGAATGCTTTCAATGAAGCCTTCTCAATGAGTGATTTGGAAATCCTTAAGCAATTTTTGGGGCTTGATATTTCTCAAACAAAAGATGGAACCAATGTATCTCAGTCCAAATATGCATCTGATATGTTAAATAAGTTCAATATGGCTGATTGAAAGCCTTTTAGGACTCCATTCCTTTCAGGAGTTAGAATGGAAGAAGCAGAATCTACACACTTGTTTGATAGCACCTTGTATAGACAGCTTGTTGGCAACTTGCTCTATCTCACTCACACTCGACTTGATCTTGCTTATGCTGTGAGTGTGGAATCTAGATACATGGAGCAAACACATGAGCTCCATTGGAGGGTTGCAAAAAGGATCTTACATTATGTGCAGGGAACACAGAGTGATGGGATTCACAATGTTGCAGATTCGAGCATAGATCTCTTGGGCTTCACTGATTCAGATTGGGATGGTGATAACCTTGATAGGAAATCCACATCTGGATTTGTATTCATGCTTGGAGGTGGCCCTGTTTTCTGGTCCAGCAAGAAACAAAATTCCATAGCATTATCTTCAGTAGAGGTAGAGTAGCAGTGAATGCTGCTACACAGTGTGTATGGTTACAGGGGATTTTGTCAAAGTTTGAGATTTCTTTCAGTACTCCTACTGTCATTTTTTGTGACAACCAGAGTGCTATTAGAGTTTCATGTGATCCAGTACAGAGGTAGAGGACCAAGCACATTGAGATTCATATGCACTACATCAGAGGCTTAGTGCATGACCAAATCATAGATTTGCAATATTGCCCCACACGTGAGCAAACTGTAGATATCTTCACCAAGGCTTTCATAGAGAAGACATTCAGCTATCTTATATCACTTCTTTGGATGGTTGAACATGTGGTGGAGTGAAGCTTTGATTAGCAACCTTTCAATTTTGATATGTCCATGATTTGAGTGGAGGTTTTTCCCATGAGGTTTTCCTTCTATCCTTGTTTTTTATGGACTGACAGTATTGTATAGGATGACCAAGTCTTGTTACTGGGCCCTTAATATTTCATTTTCTGATATTTAAACCATATAAGTCATATTTATGAGGGGGTGTTGGAATATTAAATCTTCCTACCATGTCATTTGATTACATTAGATGCATTAATTAATCTCCTATGGTTAATTATTATGCAATAGACTAGGAAATTTCCTTGTGTGGACCACAAGGCAACATGGGGGGACCACAAAACATCCAAGTTGTCGACCACAACCTTCCTAGGCCACTTGGGTGCACTTCCAAAATATTCTGGATAAGATTTTACTAGGAAAGGTTCATTTCTGTTTTTTACTGCTTTTTACAGCTTTTTCCCCCATGGGGAAAAGCTAGTCACCTAGGAAACTTGTTTTTTGCACCCATGACACTCCACAGTGTTTTCTCTTCTCAAATTTCGTATTTGGCATTTTTCTTCATCATACATCACCTTCAGCTCCCTAATTTAGCAATTCATGAGCTTTTGGAGAGATTTGGAAAGCATACTTGCCATCTAGGGGGGATGAGCATATTTTTAGTAAGTCTGATGATGGAATGATTCTTTTGGAATATTTATCCATTCAAATCTCTGTTTTAATGTTTTATAACAGCACCCTATCACTTTCACAAGGTTGTTTGAATTATTTTGTTCATGAGAAGTTAATACAGAATTCCATCTTGTGCATAATTTTTGTGTCTTTGACTAGTTGTGTGAAATTTTCTTATGAGAGAGTGTAATTGCTTGTTAAGATCCTGATGTGAACTGAATTTAACAAAGAAAACCCAAGTTTCCTACTAAAGGTGAGTTATGAGAAGCTTGTAGAATATTTTTCTTAAGTGCAGACTCAATGACTAAGTAGATTATGGTTTTATAATATATAATGTCATCCATTACTCTGTACCTATAATCTTGAATATCTCCATCCAATATTTCGCAAGAAAAAATTATCTTTGGAGTATTCAACCAAAAGATGAGATCTCCAATCCGATGAAATGCTCATAAGAGATAAAGTGGCTAGTCGTCTAGAAAGTGCATATGCTACCACATTGTTTTTTCCCTTTGTGTATTCAATCTCAAATTCATAGGATTGAACCTTACTCACCCATTTCTGATGCCTATCATTCAATTCTTTATATTTCAGGAAGTACTTTAAGCTATTGTGATCTATTTTAATCTTGAATCATCCACCCACTAAGTATTTCTTGAACTTGGTTAGCGCATGGAGAATGGATAACATTTCCTTGTCATATATTGAATAGTGGCACTCATAGTCCTTGAGTTTTCTTCTCTCGAATGCAATAGGGTGATTATTCTGCATCAACACTGCTCCTATACCCTCTCCTGAAGCATCACATTCTAATATGAATGTCTGTGTAAAATATGGTAGTGCTAGTACAGGGCATGAACTCATTACCTTTTTCATTTCTTCAAATGTACGTTGTGCTACCTCTGACCAACATAATGCCCCTCTTTTAGTAAGATCTGTGAATGGTGCTATCATCTGTGAGAAATCATTGACATACCTCCTGTAGTAGGGGCAAAGGCCCAAAAATACTTTCAACTTGGTCACATTTTTAGGTGTAGTCCAATCCAATATGGCTCTAATCTTTTCCATGTGTACCTATACCCCATTTGCTAGTATCACGTGTCCCAAATATAACATATCTTGCATACCAAACTCACATTTAGACATCTTGGCATATAGTGATTGTTCTTTTAGGATTCCAAGTACTTCATCAAGGTTCTTTAAATGATCTTCCCAAGTCCGAATGTAAATCAATATATCATCAAAGAATACTAGAAGATGCTTTCTTAACTAAGCCTTGAAGGTATTGTTCATACATGAATGGAAAGTAGTTGGTGCATTTGTGAGCCCAAATAGTATCACTAGAAACTCATTGTGCCCGTAGTGACAACGAAAAGAGGTCTTTGGAATGTCATGTTCCCTCACCCGTATATGATGGTAACCTGATCGGAGGTCGATTTTGGAGAAGTATTCCCCCCCTGTAGTTCATCCATCAATTCATCAATCCTTGTGATAGGATACTTGTTTTTAATTGTTTTGTTGTTAAGCGCCCTATAATCAATGCACGTGCATAAGGTCCCATCCTTCTTTTTTACTAACACCACTTAGGATGCAAATGGACTGTAGCTAGGTTTTATGCAACCCATTTTGAGGAAATATTTGATCATATTTTCAATTTCATATTTATATATTTTGGGGTGTTAGTAAGGGGTAGTGATGACTGCTTGATTCCCCTCCTCTAACTCAATAATTTTATCAAATCATCTATCTAGAGGCCTACCTGATGGAAGATCTCCAAATAGTTTTTTATGCTTATGTAATAGTTCATGTATGTCTGTTGGATGTTGTGTGTCTCTATCTAGTGGATTCCTGAAAGTAACCAAGCACTATGTTGTCTCCTTGTTGTACCACAACCTCCATCCTATGTGATGATACTTCTCTAGGAGGGTAGGTATTCATACCTCTCAAAACCACTCTCTCTCTCCTTCTGTTCCCTTAAATTCCATCTCCATGGTATGGTAGTTCATATAATACTTTCCAATGGAACAAAGCCATTGAACTCCCAATACCACATTCATGCCTGGTACATAAACCACATAAAATGTCTCTGTCACTGTATAGTTCCCTAGAGTCACGTTCAATTTTGGAATCCTCTGATTACACTACATGGTGTGGTTACCTACTACAAATACTGTAAATCCATCAAATCTCTCAGTCGGGATACCTTTCCTTTTTATCCAAGCAACATCAATAAAGTTTTGGGATGCCCCACCATATATCAACACTCCAACCCTATTTCCCTGTATTAAACTTGAAGAGTGTGAAATCTAGGAACTCCAGATCATGTAGCAATGACACCTCCCTATGTACCCTCATGAGACTGCTCCTCCTCTGCTGTGTAAGGTGCCTCTCCCTGTTCTGGATCTTGATCATCCTTGTCCTCTCCACTATCGGAGTATACCTCTATGTAGTGAGACTTTCCCTTCCCTGAACACCTGTGACCTGGTACCCATGGTTCCTGACAACTAAAACACAATTTCTTTTTTCTAAGGTCCTGGTGAGTATCATTATCAATCCTCTTTCTTGGGCCATTATTTTTGAAAGGGTCTCCTCTCCTTATCTTTTATAGGAAAATTGGTTCTGGGAGAAAACTTATTTTTGGGAGCTAAATCCTGTAAATATCTAGTACGAATGATGGAATCAAACAGGGTGGTGGGTCTATAATACTTAACCCATCCATGTAAGGGTTCAGTGAAAGCCTCCGTGAAAAAAATAATTAACCTTCTCTTTGAAATATTTTCCACCATGACTGCTACCCTTTGGAACTCATATATGAATGATTCTGGACTACCTGTCTGCTTGAGTTGTGATAGCTCTCTGAAATGCACCTCAGGTTATTTTTTGTCAAAGCGCTCGATGAGCCTTTGTGTAAAATCTATATAAGAGGTGATGGTATTGTGACCTAATGTCACTAGCCCATGGTACCACCACTCATGGGATTCCCCATACAAATGAAAGGTAGCCAACTTAATGACATATGTCTCCATCATGGTGTTGATTTGGAAGTAAGTATTGTTCCACTTCTATACCCAATTTCATGTCGGGGCATTCCTAGTCCCATCAAAGGTAGGAATAGTTAGTTTCCCTACTATGCACTATATTTCATAGTTCTGGTTGAAAGCCTTGTTGCAATATCTCAGTTTGTTCTTACTTTTAAAATTACAAAAACATGTAAAGGTTATGGCTGACTGGAAGTCATCTCCCAGTGCTTTGTACTCTCATAGATATTCCCCCATGTGTCATGAGCCTCAAAAATCCATAAATAATTTTTTTTTTAAGTATGTAACTTCGTAAAAACATCCATTAATATTTTGATATCCTTTATAACATATCTAAGTTCTATTCAACTAAGACTAAAGGTCGTCATGTTTGTAAAATCGTTAATTTAATTTATATACTACTTATGGACAGGTTCTAAAGGAGGTGGAAGCTTTACCACAAAGGTGGTGTATCGCCAATGTAATTGAAGGTGATGTTTTAATATTCTTGTTCTTGTTGTTAAAATGTAAAGGGCCATGCTTATCCCTAAGGTTAAGCTTGGATCTTCGATCCTTGCCTCAACCATATACTTTAACACTTTATTTAAATGACAAAAGAGGGGAGACTATGGCTATAGTCTAGATCCCAAAAGCAAAGGGTATTAAGGTTCAATGCTAACATTCCATGTCCAAGGTATAGGGTTAAAAATGCAAGGTTTACGTGTTATGTAATCATTGAATAAATGAAGGGATATGGAATTCTCCATAATATATGTGTAAGAAAGCAGAACAAAGAAATTGGCACCACTGTCAGGAAAACATAAATGAAACAAGCATTCCTCCCAACCAACTCTTAGAGCATCCAAGTCTCACTTTCTCCAGAACCCCCGAGCCTGATCATTGAACCACAAGATAAAAATCCACTTAATGCACCATCTATTGCATTATCAGATTCAATCCTCATCCAATGTTATCCTCCTACTGTTTATGGACATACTACTTTATAGTATTTGGCCTAGGACTTGGTCATTTATGAGTCCCCTTCTCTTTAGCACTCAACTAAGAGTTGTGACCTGATCTTGGGGAAGATGCCTCCTGCACCTTGAGTTCTCACTCAACAACTTCAGCCACTTGGATTTTCCTCATGTGGGTCAGCAATCACTCATGCAACAACTATTTCATTTATGCCCCCCCTTCAGTTTTTTACTATTAATAAAAGAATAATCCATTACATTGTTTTATTTTTGACTTCCTGTCAAAAATATTAAAAAATAAAATAAATTGAAATATTCAAAAAAGTATTTAATAATAATTTATTAAATCCTAGTGTATTACATACACCTCCTCTTAAAGGATAACACCAGCCTCGGTGTTATTATTTTTTTGTCTTTATTCTTCCATTTCTTCGTTCTGGAATAGGATTGGATATGCCTCCCACATATTACTTTCCAATTCCCAAGTGGACTCTTCCAAACTAAGGTGCTTCCATTTCACTAATAGTTCGCTTCTTTCGAGGATATGCTCCGGTCCCACCTGAAACTCTCCCTCGGGTTACACTTGTATAACATCCCAATCAATCACATGAGTAGTGTCATGAGCATACTTCTTTAAAATGGAAACATGGAAAACATCATGTACTTTAATGCAGGTAGGTGGTAGGGATAACTGGTATGCCACCGCACCTACTTTAGCCAAAATTTAAAATGGCCCACAATATTTGGATGCCAATTTTGAACACCCGCCCAACCTTACAGATATTTTCTTGGGTCTTACCTTTATAAACACATGCTCTTCTACCTGGAAATCTCGATGAGTTCGTTTTAGGTCAGCATAACTTTTCTGCCTGTCTTGGGAAGCCTTCAAATTTTGTTGTACATGCCTCACGGTTAGTTCCATATATTTTTTAACAATCCAAGTCCTAACATTAATCAATCTACTGGACTGCTCCATGAAATGGGAGTATTGCATTTATGTCCATATAGAATTTCAAAGGGACTCATACCAACTGATACTTGAAAATGATTATTGTAAGCAAATTCTAATAAGTGTAGGTAGTCTTCCCACTTACCTAGTTTGTCCATTAATTACATTCTTAGCATGTCTTCTAGGACTTGGTTTACCCTTTCAGTCTGCCCATCTGTTTGCAGATAATACACAGTACTGAAATTCAACTAAGTGCCTAACCATTTAAACAAAGATTTCCAAAAATTTCCTGTAAATTTTGTATCTCTGTCTGAGATTATTACCTTTGGTACACCATGTAACGTGAAAATATCTTTCATTAATATATCTGCGATGTTAACAGCCTTATACATATATTTCACTGGAATAAAGTGACTTTCTTTGCTTAATCAACTACAACCATGATTGAGTCGTGTTGCCTAAAATTTTTAGGTAGGCCGGTTCTAAAATCCATGTTGATGATTTCCCACTTCCATTTTGGAATGGGTAGTGGTTGAAATAGCCTAGCTGGATGTTGGTGTTCTGCCTTGACTTGTTGTCATTCTATGCAGCGAGCTATGTATTCTGTTACCTCTTTATTCATGTTCATCCAAAAAAAATCCGTTCTGATCATGGTGATCATCTTTTGGTACCCTAGTTGTCCTGAATAGGGTCGTTTGTGTAACTCATTCATAATAGTTAATTTGACTTCTGTTGTATTTGGTATGTACAATCTGTTTTTATGCAGTAGTAACCCTCTTTAATTTAAACAGAAATATGTTTTTATCTGGTTCTTCATTTTCAACAGTCTGTTCCTTTAAAATTTGGTATTGTTTATCAGAGTTTTCTGCATTTAAAATCTGATTTTCTAAACCATATTTGTAGATGCTGCTCGCAAATAGTAAATTTGCATGATGAATTAAAGCGTTTGCAACTTTTTTTTTCTGTAACTTTTATATGTTTTATTTCAAAGTCATATTCTCTTAAAAGTGACATCCACCTTGCTTGTCTAGCGTTTAAATTCTAATGATCAAACAAGTATTTTAGGATTATGTTATCTGACATTAGCAAAAATTTTCTTCCGATGAGGTAGTGTCGCCACATCTTTAATGCATGTATAATTGCAGCAAGTTCTAAATCGTGCGTAACGGAATGTTTTTCATGTTCTTTTAATTTTCAGGATTTGTAGGCCATGACATGATTTTTTTGAATTAGTACCCTACCTAATCCTTCATTACATGCATCGGTGCATATGATGAAATCCTTAAAAGGATCAACAATTTTTAATATATGGGCGGTGGTTAACAAATGTTTTAATTTATTAAAACTTTCCATACATTTTTCGTTCAAGTCAAACTTTTTACCTTTCTTTTGTAGTGATGTTATGGGGTAGGCTATCTTAGAAAACCCTTCAATAAACTTTCGATAATAACCTGTAATCCCCATAAATGATCTTATGTCAGTTACGTTTTTAGGAACTGGCCATTCACTGATAGCCTTAATCTTGTCGGGGTCGACAAATATTCCATCATCAAACACTACGTGTCCTAGATATTGAATTCTATCTTTATCGAAATCGCACTTGCTAAACTTAGCAAATAGTTGTTGTTCTCTTAAAATTTGTAGAACTATTTTTAAGTGTTCTTCATGTTCTTGTTCATTCTTTGAATAAATCAGTATGTCGTCGATGAAGATGACTACGAATTCATCTCAGTAGTTGTTAAAATACTATTCATTAAACACATAAAAGCTGCAGGTGCGTTTTTTAATCCAAATGGAATTACGTGAAACTTGTAATGTCCATAACGAGTTCTAAAAGAATTTTTAAAGATGTCTTCATCTTTGATCCGTACCTGATGGTAGTTGGACCTTAAATCTATTTTAGAAAAGATTGTTTCCCCTTGGAACTGATCGAATAGATCGTCTATCTGGGGTAAATGATATCAATTTTTAATAGTCATTTTATATAATTGTCGATAGTTTATGCATAATCTTAAGGTTTCATCTTTCTTCTTTACGAATAAGACCAGTGCTCCCCAAGGGGAAACACTAGGTCAAATGTACTTCTTGTCAATTAATTATTGTAACTGTGATTTAAGTTCTATAAGTTATATTATATTCATTCGATACAGAGCTTTTGATGTTGGTACTGCTCCCAATATTAGATCGATTGTAAATTCTATGTCTCTTTTCGGAGGTAGTCTAGGGACTTCTTCCAGAAATATGTCTTTAAAATATTTTAAGATAGGTATGTATTCCATTTTAAGTTTTCTATCTTGATCTTTATCATATTTTACATAAACAACAAACACTTTACATCCCTTATGTACATATTTCTTCATTTGCAAGGCTGAGATCTCCCTGATAGTTGTTTTTCTGGGGATTCCATTACTTTAATTGTGTTTCCAGCATTATCTATGCATGTAAAAGTTTTGTCATAACAATTCAACATGAATATGTGTTTTTCCAACCAATCCATTCCTATCAGCATATCATAGGAACCTAATGGTAAAATATTCAGATCAACATGCGTATTAAATTTATTCATCAATAATTCACAATTTTTCACATAACTAGTGACATTACATTTAATACTTGTGGCTTACTATACCAACCAAGATATTTCAAATTTTTTTGGTACTAAATTACATATTTCAACAATCCTAGGTGATACATAACTTAAAATCGCACCTGGATCAATTAGTATGGAAATAGGTTGATTTTTTATCATACCTTTGATCTCGACCATTGAAGCTTGATGGTATGCCTGTCGATTCTCCAATGTAGCACTGATTTTGGGCATACTTCTAGCCATATCTCCAACTGTAACACCTTCTTGAATGGAGTGGAATTTATTAAATGTTTCATTTCTTATAGGACAGTCCTTAAAGTAATGTGGGTCACCACATTCCCAACATTTTAAGGGTTCCCTCTATGCAGTGTTTTTATTATAATTAGTGGAAGGTTCTCTTTCTTTTGCTGCAGGGTGTTGTGTTTTAAAACTTTTATAATTATTACCCTAATACCCTCTGTAATTATTTCCAGAATTCCTATGAAATCTATTATTATTATTCTTTCTTCTTGGGTAAAATTTATCTCGTCTTTTAGTGTGCCAATTAGGTACATTTTCTCTTTTATTTTTATTCTGTTCGTAATAGTAATTTGCTTTTCTTATTGCAGCTTCTTCCAGCGTCTTTGGATTGCCATACTCAATCTGCTCTTTAAACAGGGTAGGAAAACAACTGAGAAAGCCTTGTATTTTTGGTTTTTCATCTATTATGTAAGGTACATAACGAAGCAGACTTAAGAATTTACTGGAGATTTCTTTCATGGTCAAAGCACCTAACCTTAATTCATAGAATTCTTCCGCTTTTTCTTCATAGTATTCTTATGAAAGATACTTTTGTTTAAACAGTTTCTTAAATGTATTCCCGGTTACATGTCTCTCTTTTATACCTTTTACTCTTTTGATATCTTTCCACCAAATATCTTCTTCTCCACTTAGGTTATAAATGGCCATTTTTTCCTTCAGTTCATCAGAATAGTTATAAATTTGGAAGTATTCTTTCATTCCAAATAGCCAAGCTTCTGCCTCTTCTCCTTTCTCAATTTCACCATTAAAAATAGGAGATTTCATTTTCTTAAATTGTCCTGAAATTTCTTCATAGGGTTTGTACTTCTTTTTATCTTTATGACTGTCACTACTTTCACTAGAATCCTAATGTTCTTGTTTTGGTGGTTCCTCACTGGAAGTTTCAGCCTCATGACTAGAAAATTCTAGCTTTCTTCACTTACGTTTGTATGGTGTAGCTTTTGGCTTATCATCTTTAGATTCTTTGTTTTTATCTTTTTTCATTACTGTGTATATTAGCTAGCAAAATTTTAGTTAGTTCTTCTTGTGCTTTCATAATTCGTTCGTTCTCATCCTTAACTCTTTTTAATTCTGGCCTTAATTCTTTGACAGTTTGTTGTAATTATGATGGATTATCGGTTCTACTCTCATTTAAATTTACCCATATTTCACCTTCTTCATTGTTCACCGGTGTTCAAGGGGGTGATTCTTCTCCTTCAGAAATTCCGAACTCTGCCATAACTTCCTGCAAAAACAACGTTTTCTTCCTCTTCCTGGTTTAGTAAGAGAATTAAACCCAAAATAAAATAAACAAAAAAATAGTTTTCTATTTTCCTAGAAGCTGCAATGTTGGGCCGGTTCAAGCCAAGTGTTGTAACAATCACTCTAATACCATTATGTCATGAGCCTAAAAAATCCATAAATAATTTTTTTTTTAAGTATGTAACTTCGTAAAAACATCCATTAATATTTTTATATTCTTTATAACATATCTAAGTTCTATTCGAGTAAGACTAAAGGTCGTCATGTCTGTAAAATCGTTAATGTAATTTATATACTGCTTATGGATAGGTTTCAAAGGAGGTGGAATATTTACCACAAAGTTGGTGTATCACAAATGTAATTGAAGGTGATGTTTTTGTTAGGGTTAACCTTGACTCGGGATTGAGTCAAATTTGGTTAGGTCTAGCACATGTTTTTGGGCACATGGTTTGTTGTAGCCCATGGTATTGCCCCATGGTATTTCATGTAAGGAATCCTTTATAAGGATTGAGGAGGCTCCATTGTAAAGTGGCTTGGAGGTGAGCGGTGGCTAGCTCACTTAGCCAGGATGGCCAGTTTGGCCATGTAATGAAGATCTTCATTGGGTGCTGGTTTTCCCAGCATGGGGTTTCCAGGTTAAATTATGTGTCTATTATATGCTTGTTATTTTGTTTATTTCTCTCGCAAGTAATTATGTATGCTCATATAACCTAACAAGTGGTATCAGAGCTCGGGTGGACAAGTGAAGAGCAAAAAGTTGCATAAAACGAGAGAGCCGTCGTTGAGCCTACTCGGAGAAGGAACCACCACTCATGGAGGAGTTCGAGAGGATGTGCATGAGCAGAGTAGCCGGTTGTCAAGAAAGGGTCATAAAAGAACAGCCAGACTAGCCGCCGTTGTAAAGCTTGATCCGCGCATTCCAGAGGAATAGGTGAACCCTTATTTGGGCGTGAAGTTGGTGACAGAGCCTCCATCTAGAGAGAAAACCTAGCCGTCAGGGAGCCAGCGTGAAGTCGGAGAGAGAGCCGCAGCATGGAAGAGCCGCTGAGCCTGACTGCCCTCATGAATCCTACTGCAGAGGAGGAGAGGCTCGTGTGCAGAGGATAATGCTGGAGATCCGCTGACAGAGGCAGAGCCATTGGTGCATAGCACTGCCCAAGAGAGCAGACTCGAGTTGGTCATGGAGGAGACGGTCCAGTGGAAGGGCACCGTTGAGCCTGTGAGCTCTGGAGGAAGGGCCCTCTTTGGAATATATGAGCCTAGGAGGGAGCCGTGCAAGTGAAGAAGCTCGTTGTGAAAAAGGGAACATCAACACCCCAATAGCTTCCGTGAAGAGAGACGCCATCAAAGCAGTGAAGTTTGGAATGCTGAAGCAATATTTTCCTGAGATGCACGAGTATCTTACTGTGGTTCGCCAAGGGAGTCACAGTGGGCCATTATGGGGCTACCTGTAGGTGCGTATTAGCAGATCTGTGGATCTATGGACCAATGTGCAAAGGCATGTGCGTTAATATGAAGGAATGTGTCGATCTAAGGGTGTGAGGAATCCATGTGGTAAATGAAATCTACCTAGTGATGAGAAGATTCCCCTCCTGAAAGATCAAATTGTTTGCAAGACAACCAAGGGATCTGCATGTCAAAGGAAATCATCGAGCCACTAGAGGGAAAAGTTGAAGAGCACAATGTGGAGGTTACGGTGGTAGAAGACGATGTGGAGAGAAGACATCCATGATATTGTTTGAAGCCACCATTCTGATATCAATACGTAAGAACGAGATTCCACACACAAGATAGGGAGCCTAGATTTGGACATAGAGGATGTAGTGCATAGTCGCCACTATGTAATAAGATTGCCGCAAATTTATTTATTTTTGGATCCGGTTGTGAGATCTCTGGAGTGTGGATCTTTGTAGATCGCCATTGAAGAAGTGTGGACTGTTGAGGCTTGCTGAAAGCAAGAGGTCACGTTTTTGGAAGAAGTTCCAGTAGACCAAGCAATGAATGGCATGATGAGGCAGAGGTAGGACATGGAAGATAGAGGGCCAAGAGTTCAGCTGTAGAAAAGGGCGTAGCGAAGAAAAATCATGGCAAGAATGAAAGGGATGGCATGATGAGCAAGAAAACGAGCATGGAAAAGCGAGAGGATGAAGCAATGGACGGTGATGGTGTAGTCACCATGAAGACACATGAAAAAAAAAGAAACAAAATAATGGAGCGTCTTGCATCTAAAAGGGCATATGGCTGTAAGACCTGGTAAGGCATGCATACCCCTGGTAACTCACCGGTAAATTTGGGAGAAAGAATTAGGTGATAGGGGGTGTATGTGAGATTCCCCAGTTAAAACTTTGAGGGGAGTTGGTTATTACTCCAAGTCAAGTTTAAAGGGGAGATTGTTAGGGTTAACCTTGACTCGGGATTGAGTCAAATTTGGTTAGGTCTAGCACATGTTTTTGGGCACATGGTTTGCTGTAGCCCATGGTATTGCCCCATGATATTTCATGTAAGGAATCCTTTATAAGGATTGAGGAGGCTCCATTGTAAAGTGGCTTGGAGGTGAGCGGTGGCTAGCTCACTTGGCCGAGATGGCCAGTTTGGCCATGTAATGAAGATCTTCATTGGGTGCTGGTTCTCCCGGCATGGGGTTTCCAGGGTAAATTATGTGTCTATTATATGCTTGTTATTTTGTTTATTTCTCTAGCAAGTAATTATGTATGCTCATATAAACTAACAGTTTTAATATTCTTGTTCTTGTTGTTAAAATGTAAAGGGTCATGCTTAGCCCTAAGGTTAATCTTGGATCTTCAATCATTGCCCTAACCATATACGTTAACACTTTAGTTAAATGAAAAAAGAGGGGAGACTATGGCTCTAGTCTAAATCCCAAAAGCAAAGGTATTAAGGTTAAACGCTAACATTCCATGTCCAAGGTATAAGGTTAACAATGCAAGGTTTATGTGTTATGTAATCGTTGAAGAAATGAAGGGCTATGGGATTATCCATAGTAAAACTTTGGTTTATAAAAAAAAAGTTTGCATTACCTACCACTCATGTTTACTGGTTGCTTGTACTATGGTTGATGGTAATTTTTAATGAGCCGCCCTGGCTGCGAGTTGACAGCTCAACCAGGTCTTTAATGCTCATGCTGGAAAGTGATATTAACCATTCATAAGTACCTTGGGATTGCAATGGCTTATGGAGTAGGGTTTAATGTATTCTTTTAGTTGTCTAAATCCTCATTATTGCATTTGGTTTGTAAACTTGTGAGAGCCAAAGCTTTGTTCTATCAATGACGATTCTGGTGAGTTTGATGGTGTGAACTGCACCCGTGGTTAATGGCATTCTTTATTTGGTTGTTCCTTGAGGTAATTACAAGGTTGGAGGCCGCCACACCACAATTCTTTCTAGTTGCAGCGACTGGAGCATAGACCTGTTGTTGGCTTTGAGCTGCCCACGAGATGGGTAAGCAAATTCTTATCTTAGTTTAGTAATTGAAAATGTTATATTGTACTTTACACTATTCAAATTCAGGGTTTAACACTTAGGAAAATTAAAGTAGGTAGCTGGAGTGATAAGGGCTCCAGGAGGAGCCAACCCCTGGCTTGGGTAGCAAAACCTTTAGGTAAGAAAAATATGTTACTTAGATGTGCACCTGGTAAATTCTTTGTTGAAGGTTATTTAAAGTTTTTGACCGTGTTCATATTGTTGCATAAGATGGGCGCTGATGAGGATGGCGACAGGGTCACCTCCTACCAGGCCCGTGTCTTATAATGCCAAGGTAAGTAAAGGAAATAGACCCTTACTCTGTTAACTTTTATTTTAGTTTTTACTCTTAAATGCTAATTGCAATGTTTTTTCATTGTAGGTAAACCTTTGGCAGGATTTTGGAAGGAAAACAATTCTTTCCTTCATCAGATAAGTAGACCTTGAAATGTTCCACCCTTAGGGTTTGTGATTTGATGGATAAGGGATTTGTGCCCTCTTTGCTCCAGTGTTTACTTTTAATAAGCTCTGTGTGTGTGTGTTATTGTTTGCTTATTTATAAATTGGGAGTTTAATATGTAAGTGCCATCATGGATGGCTTATCCTCTGTAATATAATTTTAATATTGGGATTATAATGCAGGTAGTGGATGCACTTAATATGGGATTATAGCCACATGTTGCATGATTATGAAATTCATTCCACCCTGTTTATAATTAATTTTTATTTACAACCCACAGGGTCCTTTACGATTTTTTTGAAAAACTCCAAAATGATATCGTGGTTTATAAAAGTAGTTTCGTGCAGTTTTAGTTAACTCATTTTGAATATTATTTTCTGTTTGCGAAATAAATGGATATTTGAGTGGAAAAACAATTGATTTTCTTATTTAAAAACCTTCAACAGGGTTTTATCCAAGATCTAAATCCCTGCTAACTTGATTCAGTTTGTTTAATTATTAGTTGTCATGTTTGCAGCTTTGTATTAGATCAATGGTTATACTATGACTACCCTAAATGCATTAGTTGTATTTGTAAATAGATCGAGGGTTTATAATGTACTTATAAATTTTAACATACTATTGTGGCCACAACAGATCCCATGCTTCAGCTGAGCACAGGAGCCCCAAATTTAAAATAGACACAAAGGTATTTAGGTGTTGTCGTGAACATGGGGTTTTGAACTTTGTTTCTATGATCTAGTACCTATACCTTTGTGTGCTTTGATTATCATCTTTTTTCTCGTATTTCTCTAAGTGATTTTGGTTTTCTGGAAGCCTTCATTTTCAAGCATTTTGTCATTTACTTCCGTCAACCCGAAACTCGCAATCCGACAGGTGCAGATTGCAATAATCCTTGCTAATAATTTTGGGAATTTTTCATCCCGAAACCCTCGACCCACAAATTCAGATTGCGGGATGCGGGAAAAGATTTTTAGTTTTACGGTTATTTTCATTCCCGAAACCCGCAACGCACCAATTTCGGGTTGCAGATTTCGGAATCTCTTTCATGCCTTTATTTTGCCGAATGTAATCCCGCAACCCGCAACCCACAACTGTGGATTGCGGATTGTGGACACCTTTTGTTAGTTTGTTTTAAGTAGCATTTCCGCAACTCACAACCCGTATTGCAGATTGCGGATTGCATAAATTTTGATTTATTTGTTTCTATGAGTTGGGATCCCGCATTCCGCAACCCGCAATTGTGGATTGCGGGATTAACATTCATATTTGAAAGAATAAGACTCTTGCAACTCTGCTTTCGTATGTTTAACCTTAACCGTTGATTTGTTTTGATCTTACAGATGAGATTACACTGCGTGACTTGAATAGTCATTTGGATTATTTTCATTTTTACTTGTTTGTTCTTGATTTATTTGAGTTGGTCTTTATCATTTCAGCTGTAATTTGATTCTGACTATTGTATGTAATGATTTCTTGTCCTTATTTGAAATTGTTTGAGTCATTTATATGTTTCAATTTGGCCTAATCAAATTCATATGATGTTTCGGTAATCTTGGCAACAAATTTGAACTTCATTAAATCAATAAGTTTAAAGAGCATCTTGACAGGTTATCATAATTTGATTAAACACTTATTTCTAATCATTTTAATTTATCACTTGAAAAGGTTTATATCAAATAATGGAACCATGCATTTAATTCTCAACTTTGAAAGGATTGTTGAATTTTACTAAGCCTTGAATATTTGATAAAAATTGTCCTCTTGGGAAAATCTATAATATTATGACGGAGATTTTTCAAGGCCTTGCTATGTATAATTTAATTCAATCTTGAAAAAGAGAAGCATACTTCCGAACCATGGAAAGAGTCAATAATTTTTCATTAAGCAGAGTATTATGTTTTACAAAGGATAATTAGCTTTGCTTATTTGTAAGATTATTATTATTGTTTAAATTATATTCGATATAAATTTTTATGAGCGATATTAATAATCTTATTGACTTTAGTATATCATGCTATTTACAATGTTAAATGCATAGTATTTTTCTAAACCCTAATTTGCCGTGTAGATGAAATTTAAAAAAAATGAAATCTATAAAAGACACGTTTTTGCATGGAGGGTTGTGACCAAACCATGAGGAATTAGCTCAAACGGTTGAAAACCCACTTCCCAAATGGGCTAATTTAGCCGTATGTAAACACTTTTGCAAAACTGTCAACCATTTGAGAGGGAAACGTTTTCGAACAAGAGTCAACTTTCATAAATTTATTCTGGCCATTTTTGCATATAGTGAACGAACCAGGCATTTGGGGATTTGATGTTATCCTTCCCAGTGCTCTCTATTACTATAAATTTGACCTCATCATTCAGAGCAAGGGGAGGAAGAGGTCTCAAAAGAATGGAAGGATTTTCATACTTCCTATATTTGTATTCTTCTTGCAATGTTTGGTTGAGAGGGAAGAAGGATAAATGCAGCTGCCAGAGGGAGTAGATGATCTTTGTATGACAGAGAACTTAATTTCTTCTTTCTCTGCTATGATTATCTTGATAGCAATTTCTTGTGTTTAAGAGATTGGAGATCGTAGGCTCTGCTTGAAGTGGCTGCTATGATTATCAAGTTGAAGCTTTGTATTTTTATCAAGCTGAGATGGTAATACAATTTCTTTTCTGCAATTATTTTCCATTTGTTCATGTGCATTTAATTAGATTTATCCTTTTTTGCACAGATCAGATCATAATTAGATTCAAGCAACTTTCTGCATTTCTCTAGTTTATGTCTTAACCTGATTATATTTAATCATTGCATAAATGATTGTATGTTCAAATAATTTTAGCATAATGAAGATAATTTATTACTTCTCATGTTAGAATTAATGTGCTAAAGACATCAATAATTTTAAAATTTCTTTTAAAATCATTGATGATCCAATTATTCATTTTGAACATTAAATCATTTCCTCCATTTTAAAATACTTGGCTCCTGGGATAGATTAGTAATTAATATTTAATTTAGCTATTATTTTTACTTTAATCTTTTGGTTTAAATCTCTTTTTTCTGTAATTATAGAATTTATTCTCATAGTTGCATAACTATTAATTTTAGATTGCATATTAATTCTAGATTGCATTCAAATTACCTTTAGGATTAATTTCACAATTAATTCAAAGCGTCATTTTTAAGGAGCAAACCCACCAAATCATAGAGTGCCAACGGAGGCCGAATATTCGTGGGTGATTACCATACCAAACAGGTTGGGGATAGAACTACCCTTGCGTAGGGTCTTTTGAAGCCTTTCAGTCTGGGTTTTCATCCCTTTTTGTTGCCTTGGACACCATTCCAGCACCTTACACTTACCCTGCACAACCGAGGCATCAACAAATGGCGCTAAAAGGAGGGCCATCCGACATGTAAGGTCATTTGAGCTATCTTAATCAGATTATCTTAAAATGGATCCAACCCAAAAATCTGTATAAAGTTCCTTTTCTGCTCAAGAATTTGTATTTAGTTGTTTTTCTAGACAAATTAGTTTTCAATTTCAAACATAGGTTTTGAAGGATCTGATAGAAGAAAAATTCGATGGTGAAGGAGAAATCTTAGCACAAGAACATGTTTTTCAATTTCTTCAGGATTGTCTTCTTAACAAAATTTTGGATCGAGATGTTTTGTGCAGATTGTTAGCCTTCACATTCGAAGGACAAGTCAAAGAGTGGTGTGTAACCTTACCTTTTGCCTTTGTCCATTCTTTTGAACATTTTGCAGATCTTTTTATACTTTCTTTTGGACATTATGACTTTGTTAGATTATGCAATGAATGGAAACAACTCACTTCAAAAGAGGGTGAATCATTAGAATATTTTGCAAATAGAAGTTTTAACCTCTATTGTATATTCCCTTTAATAGACCGTCCTATAATATTTAAATGTTTACAGAACATTCATTCCGTCTTACATAAATCTGATCAATCAGTAGATGATAAATCTGAATTATACATTAATAATCATCCACCTCTTGGTTCAGATTTACATGACGAATCTAAGGATTTAAAAATTGTAGAAATGATTCCTTCTCTTTCTTAGATATGGATCATAATCAATATGATGATTTAGATGAATTAAATATTGATATGCCCATGTTTATCTCACATGAAAATCAAAGTCTAACTAATTATGAAGGAGATCATTTTTCTATTGAAGATTCTTCTAAAACAAAACAGAATAGTCGTGATCATAATGTTGACCAATCTTATTCTAGCATAATTAAAGAACTTCAAGATTATGATACTTATTATTCTGTTAAACCTTTGATAGATCTTGAATCAACTAATTGTTCTGAAGTTTGTGATATGTTTTCTCAATTGCCTTTTTCTGATCTAAGTGATTCTTTAGGAGAACATATTTCACGAAATGATGATATTACATTACAATAAGAAGTACATTCCAATTTGAAACCTTTCATACATATCTCTTTGGAAGAGAAAATCTCTCTTAAGGAGTCTCAATCAAAAAATATTCTACAAAGAGATGAATTCCATGTACTTATTTCCTCTTCATATTTGTCTTTGTATCCTGATCTATTTGATAACAATGGCATTCAATCATATATTTCAGATTCTAATTCTCCATTGTTAAGTCTTAAAGAGGTACAAGTTAATTATGAAATGCATGAAGAAGATCAAGAAGATTCTTATCTTTATCATCAATCCATGTCTTCTTGTCATTTTTCTTTGCTAGAAATGAATACTATTTCTAATGATTGTTTTCAGAATTCTTCCTATTATGATTCATCATTCATTGAAGAAACATTTTCTTCTGAGGATCAATTACTTGATAGAGAAGATTCTTTTCAGAATGTTAATGATACTAGTTCCACACTTACAACATCTGATATCTTTAGTTCTTCTCAAATAAATACTCAAAGACAATTTGATCTCTATGAGAATTTCCAATTAAATCAACCAATTTATGATGATTTTTACAATGATAATTTAGAACCAATTGGATCTGATTTTGTTGATCTTGTTCAAGGAAATATTTCTAAGGAGAACATTCTTCAAGAAGAAGTTCTGAATTCTTATAATATTAATGTTGATTCTCTTTCGAATAATCCATTTCATTGCATAAATCTTTCAAACTCTTTCTGTCATCCTTTTGATTTTCATTGTACATACCATGATTGGGTTGTTGATTCGCTTGAGAAATCTTTCTCAGCGAGATTTCATCATTCTGGTAACACTCTGTTTTCCTTACTTGTATATAAATATGGTAAGACTCCATTCTCTTTATTTGTACATAGATTTCATTTTATTTTCTTTAATGCATTCTTTTTCCATTTTTACTTTCCAGCATTCATATCATGCCTTCTGATTATTCACTTCTTCCTTTTTGCAGGTTTTCATATGCTTTCATGGTTGCATTGGAAATCCGATTATACTTAGTTTTCTTTTCTTTTTAGAGTAGTGTAGGAGTAGGTGTAGAAGAGATTAGTTTTGATAATTTCTTTAGTAATTAGATTACTGTTTTGGTTTTCTTCAATAAAGTATTTCTGACGGCAAGCCAAGTCAAAGTTGGAAACAACACTTCTTCAGATGCATTCAGGGAAGTATCTTTATCCTTTTTCACTTTCTATTATTCATGCTCTCGCTTATTATTTTATTGGTTCAAGGCATTCGTGATTAATTTACATGTTTTTAAATCATAATGATATTGTTATGAAATGTGTTCAATTAATTATCTTCCAAGTTTTAAGAGCAAAAATATTTTGACAGAAGACAAAATAATTACAGTTATAACATCTTCATTACACACAAATTTTGATCTTTCCTCAATATGCACTTTGAAAAAGGAGGTTTTTACATTTTTGCTGTAGCAAATCGCACACAATTTATTTAGTTTAACATTATTTCATTTAATGTCTTTCTGTACATAATGTTTAATAAATAAAGGCCCCATTGTCCTAAACAACTTTATGCAACAAATAACAATGTTGATAATAATTCTTCAACCGAATGAGAATAAATTTATTTTAAGAGTTTCATTACACTCAATTCAGTTAATTTATTCAATACATTTACAATTTATGAATTGATATAATTACTGTTTTTACAATAACGAATTCCTTCAATTCTACAAGTTCACAACAACAAATCTCACCTTTGTTCGCATAAGAAAATTTCTTAAGGCCTGTTTTTACAATTATTTTACATTTCTTTTGATTTAGTTTTCTGAATAAAAGGGATTCAATTTGCTTAATATCTCATGTGGTTCATAATATCATCAATCAAATCTTTACAGTAAAAGAATTTGTAATTAGATTTAAAGGGGTTCTTATACAAATAATACTACAAATCAATTCAAATAATTATGCACATTTCATGAATTGATACAATAAATCCACTATTTATCACCCCTATTACAATAACAAATTCTTTAAACACATATTTTTCATGAAATGTTAATCATAAGTGTAAATCCTTGTTTTCTTTGATTTTGTTTTGATGGGATCACTTTTGTTTCATTTTCAAATTGTTTAATTAGACTTGGATTTCTTAGTTTGATAATCATTTGTGTTATTGGGTTTCTCATTCTCTTTTTATCATTTGATATATTGATATAATATCATATTAAACCAAAAATATCTATATAATTCGATAGATGTTATTAGTTTCCACTTAAAGTTCCTCACTTTATGGAGAGCCAAATATAATTTGTATGTAAAAAATTACAAAATCTAATGCTCTAATAGTAGATGCATGTTACTATTCATGGACTTATTAAGTATAGATATAATATCAAATTAAATAAAAAATATCCATACGATTCCATAGATCTTTGGCTTTTATGCTTGTTCAGGTTTTTATTATGTATAATGTTATTAGTTTCCACTTAAAGTTCCTCACTTTATGGAGAGCCAAATATAATTTGTATGTAAAAAATTACAAAATCTAATGCTCTAATAGTAGATGCATGTTACTATTCATGGACTTATTAAGTATAGATATAATATCAAATTAAATAAAAAATATCAATACGATTCCATAGATCTTTGGTTTTTATGGTTGTTCAGGTTTTTATTATGTATAATGTTTTAAAAGAAAACTTTATTAGTTTTCATTCACTTTATTAAAAAAATCAATTTGATCATTATTATATATAAATTAATTTAAATAAAAAACGTTATTATTTAAAAATGAATAAATTTTAAAAAAATATGTTTATCAAACAAAAATTGAATTAATATTATGATATTGTTCATAATCTATTTTTTTAATATTTAGTTTTTTTGTGGTATATTAAAAGAAACTTATGACACTATAAGAAGGTTATTAACTTTAAACTGGAAGTTCAAAAGTATCTGAGTGTAATTAGTTAAAGAAATGCCATGCTTAAAAAACTTTTTTGAATTTTTTACTTGTCAAAACTATGACAACCTAAGATCTACACTCTTTGAATATCGAAATAAAATTTTACAATAATCCAAGTAATCTTCTTCAAATCTAATAAACTAGAGTTAATCTCAAAAAACATTAACTACCATCATCACTTTATACATATGATGTGCTTGTTACTCACCTTATGGAAAGAAAAACAAAAATATATTTTATATATACGGTTAACGTGCTTAAGCACATGTATACACATCATGTTCTTGTTACTCACTTTATGGAAAGAAAAAACATATTTTGTATATACCGTTAACGAGCTTAAGCATATGTTCACACATTATATTGGGTTCAAATTAAAAAACACAAAATACAACATGTACACTATTGGCTATGAAGACCCATATTTGCATCGAAGAAATATTTTATAACTACCTAAATTACAAGTGACAAGATTTTATTCACCCATTTACCATAAATGAGAAAGTTTTGAGCTATTTTAAAGAATTCCTTAGAACTCAATCATTCAAATGGCATAGTTTGATTCATGATCTAGAGATCTCTTCTAGGTTTCCTTATGGGTATTTCTACGGAGCTTCAAATGATAAGCTTTTTGCTGTGGGCATGGTCGTCAAGAAGGATCCACACCACATTTCTTTCTTATGAGGATGAGCTATGGCTATGGCACCAATATTAGTGGAACTATTGGAACGTTGTGGCATCCTATCTTTTTGCATATACAGAAATTCCTGGAAATTAATGTATTTGGCAATTCTAAAGTGATATTGGACTGGGTCAATGGGATCTCTTCTCTATAGGTTCCATTAATAGATTATTAGTGCAACGGGACAATGCAACTAAAGAACTGGTTCAACTCATTTTCTATTAAGCATATTTTTAGGTAACTAAATGTTTTTGTAGATGATCTTTTAAAGAAAGCGTTGGGTGATGTTGAAAGTCTGCTTTATTTTGAGGAGCACAAAGACTTCTCATTGTTCAGCTATGGATCAATGAAACTCTATTAATTTTATCTTCTTGTTCATTTTTGTCATTACTAGTGTCATTTTTATTACTTTCTGGTTATTTTTTTGTTTAAGCCTATATTTTGCAAATGTCATTCCTGCCATAGTAAGGATCTTCTCTAGTTATTTTTTTGGCTGGTGAGCAGCAGACGTGGTTAATCTGTTGCGATTAAATTTATTAGGCATTGGCACTCTTTTGTTTTGGATTCAGTTACAGTTAATTGAACTCAGTCACCACCTCATCCTCAGAAGATGAATGATGTAAATCTACAAAGCTTTTATAACTTGATTCGGTTTGAATATCAAATTATTATTTTGTTTTGTTTTTTTGTTTTTTTTTCTAATTAAAAAAATAATGACATAAGATGCATTTGCAATGTAACTTTATTTTATAATTACCTAAATTATATTATAGATGCAATGAGATGCAAATATGTACATGCTTAATATATTAAATTTATTTCTCCCATTAAAGCCCACTCTTCGAAAATGTATATATTTTTAGCTTGACTTGAATTGCAAAAACTATAAGCAACATTTAGCCCATAGCTCTAGAAGTGGAGAACTAAAGTTATAAATATCATTGAAACTTTACCAGTAGTATTCACCTTTGGCACATATATGCTGCGAGTTACCCATTGCATAACTTTTGTAGTCAACCACCTAATGCAAACATCCTATTTTCCTCTTCTACCTTCCAGCATCACATCCACTAGTTGTGAACCTGTCTACGAACAAATTTGGGCCTTGAAGTTCTTTTTCCAATTAAATAAATCAAAATCAAAGATTAAACTGCCAATTTATCAATAACGACATCAAAAATCAAAATCATTAAATGCTCCATTAATTTCCAAAAAGTACAGGACAAATGCCCAAAGTTCGCTTAGATATTATATGCCATAAGTAAAATTGAAGAGATGGACAAGCGAAATATTGACAGGTTAAATAATTGTGTTTATTTGCAAGTCAGATTGTTCTTAGTTAACATTATTCAATTTCATTTTAGATATTTCTATTAAGTTTTTCAAAGTATATAAAATATAATTTTTTAAAATATTTTTTTCATTCTAGTGGTACATGAATAAAACTATAAGACTCCAAGACTGTGATTTAATTTTTAAAACACAAAAATTAAATACAAAAATATTTAAAATGAAATTTTAAAAAAATGTTGTAATTTTTATATGTAAAATTTTTTATATAAAAAACAAAATACAGAAATTGATTACTTCCCATATATAGAGTTTTGAGATTTTAATATAACCAATTCTATATATTTTTTATTTAATGTTTATATAAAGGAGAATACTTAACTTGACTTGGCATATTTATAAACTTGTTATGTTTTTATGATATCTTTTTACTTTATCAATTTTTATATTCAACTTATAATTTATTTATTTTTTCAATTTTTATATTTAACATGAACTAGCTATTTATGATAACATATTCACTTGTTTAAGAAAAAAACATAACGAGCAGTTCATACAACTAAGCATGGAGAAAAGTAACTTGCTCATAACACTTAACATATAATCTATAAATGTTTATCAAATTCAAGTTAAATTGAACCCTCTACAAGCTATGTAGAATCATCTTATCACATAGGACTTCAATAATAAAAATGTAACCAGGCAACTAACCATATAATAGTTATCAGTTAAATCCCAAATTTGGAAATTTATTTTTCCCCATCCATAATTCTAACTGCTAAAACTTGCAGTATTGCTTTCCATATTCAATTTTATATTTGGAAATAAGTTTCAAGCAATGAAAATCATACCCCTCACTCCTCACCATTGGCCTCATCCCATCGTAGTTTCGATGGAACACACAAACGTATCTCGATTTGACTAATTACAACCTGCCACATCAAGCCAAGTGATCTTCAATATAATCTCTACAGAGGTTCAAAATGGAAAGATATATTTGATTTTGTTTTGATTTATTTTTTCATGTTTATAGATTAATGTATATTTATTGCCAAGGTTTTGTTAATAGTTTATTTTAAATATGAATTTATCAAATAAAGGAATTTAATTTTTTGAGGTGTAAATTTTTTTATCTTAATTTTTTGAAGTGTACATTTTTATCTTAATTTACAGCTCAATAAATTTGATTCCTCTTATGAGAAGACAGATTTTTTTAAATACTTTTTATTTGGTTTTATTTTTATTTTATTTTTTGAATATTATATGGCAACATCTCCTTCATACATGTAATCAGGGTTGGAATTTCATTTCATCTTTTCCTTTCATACTAATTTTTTTGATGTTTTGAATTTTAATCTTCCTCTTAATCTTCCTCGTTACGTAACATTCAGTTAAGAAATTTACCCTTCAACTTTTAAAAAAAATGGATGAATTAAAAAAATTTACACATGCAAAATTGGTTAATACGAGATTTTGCAAAATATAAAAAAAAAATTAACATAACAAATCCGTTTAGAAATTTTGTATTAACAATAATAGAAAAAGAAAGTCATTAATTTTTTACTCAAGCTCGCGATCACGTGTTATTCGAATTAGTGAAACCTATTTGATTTCAATAGCAGAATCTCGGTGCAACATTATCTCAGTGAGCTCATCCTGAACTAAAACTTTTTTAAAAAAATATTAATAATCAGTGAAAGATCTTTTATTTCAATATCATAATCTTGCCGCAACATTAGCTAAAGGAACTCAACCTTTAGCATTTAAACAAACCTAAACTGCAACTTTGAAAAAGTAATATCAACAATGCTTTCTACCTGTACTTTGTCACGCCACACTATTGATTACCGTGGATTCCTCAAGAAGAAACCGATAAATCCATCTGTTAACAACCATATTTAATAGGGGAGTTCACAAGTTAATCTTAATAGTGAAATGTGATTTTTATTGATATAGATTTAAGATTATTATCGATATAATTAAAATTTGTTTATTTGAGATATTTTTGGGTTTATAAGGTGAAGACTTACACTCTTTTAAATCTTAATGGATCTTGGATTCCTACTAAGTTTTTGAAAATAATTTAAGCCATAATTCAAAATCAAAGGCACTTTTAATGACCTATATACACCAAAAACCTATCAACCCCATGTAAGAAGTTCAAAACACAAATCCCATTTCATTTTACTTCATGCACTAGAACATATTTATTTATATTTTATGAAAAATTATAAAATATTATTTTTTAATATGTAAATATAATAAAATGTAAAATACAGCCACCATATTAAAAAACTAATAACAATTTAAAAATAATGTTTTTCATGTATCACTTTGTGTAATGGTTAATATACCAGTTATCACTTAGATTTCACAAGAAATTGTCGACATATAACTTGCAACTCACAAAGCTTCTTCATTAGTAAAATTAACATAAAAAACAAAGCAATGACTTAAAAATTCACACTTTGGTCAAACCGCATGGGTCTATAAAAAGAAACATGTGTGATATCACCTGCACGGATGTACCAGCAAGTGGGCCATTAAATTTCATGTGAATTTAAGACTTTCCAACCACATTTTGACTCCAAGGATTTTTAATTGGCCTTCTTCACATGCTTGGCCATTCAATATCCCCATACTTGTATCTTGAAGCCACTTCATGAAAGAGAGCATTCACACGAAGACCTAATTGTTTATGGACAATAATTTGACCTATACAAGGAATCCATAAGAACGCATTTCATAAGGAGAAAAGAAAAGAAAAGTTGTGTTGCAAGGACCAGTTTGAAAGAATCATCTTTCATCGTATTCTCACAATCCATTGGCATTCCAAGCTCACTTAGCTTCTTCGTTGAGAGAAAACTTATTTTCCTTTCATCATTCCAAGTTAGCTAGCAAGCACATTGAGAGAGATCAAAGGACCCCCCCAAAAGGACTGTTGGTTATGATTGCAACCAACATTCTCCTACGTGACACCATTATATTGATTTTTTTCCATTGGACATAAACATTTAGTTGAAGCTCATATCCTTGTGTTTTTATGTCATTTATGCAAGTTTTATATTCCAAGTAGTATTTATATGTGTTGTTATTCATCTAAATTTGACATTGTTTATTGCACTTACTAACGCTCTGCTTAACACGTTTCCTTGCCTACAACTTGGAAGGGAAATAAGGGTTTCCCACACTTGGCCCATTTTTCTCACAACAGGACTAGTGAATCCACTTTTTGTCTTTTGTATTTTCACATCTTTAGGTTGTCATTTTGATTATTAACAGGGTTGGAGATTTTGCTAGATCACAAACTTGTTTTTCATACCCCTAATCAATGCATTTTGCAAGATTAATTTCCAAGTTTTCTTAATTTCTTAGGTCGTGCAGGTCCCATCATCTGTGTAAAATAATCCATTTTTTCTTCGACAGTCACACTATTGTGTGACTTGTCTTTTTTTCCACATGCACGGATCTCCCATGCAAGCATTGCAACCTCTATCCCACACTCACATGGGAGTTAAGAGTGGTATTCATCACATTGATTTTTTCTCATGACCAATTAACTATCAAGCCACAATGTAGTGCAGATGAGAGGCCAAAAACATGTGTGACTGAATCTAATTTGTGTTTTCCAACTTGATTTGATTCACAATTGCATCCCACGTGGTTGTTCACACTACTTAAAGAATTAAAACCAATCACAAACTATTTTTACTTCCTTAGGAATTCAAATCACTTAGTTTAAGTAGGAGGAAACGCCATCCTTTGCAACTTTATTTTACCTAGGGATTGAGCTTGGACGCCCCCAACAACCTCTTAGCTTACACTAGACTAGATTTTAACAATCTTCACTACTTTCAAGTTGTAGGAAATTATTAGTCTAGGCATATGAGTTAACTTGCAATAGTTTACACTCTAGTTGTTTGCATATTTATTTATTTTCAAGCAAGTTAGCTCAAATACACTCTTCACACAAACAATGGACCTAAAAAATCTTGGAATCCTGCTATGCTACTTTCCTTGTCTCCGTAAAGCAATTTTGGAAAATTATGGAAGACCACAAGAGTGAAGCACCTCCCTTTTCACTTTGCTTATGATTAGTTATTCTTGTAAAATATTGACACTTGAACAATTGATTAAAGAGGACTAATGAACCATGTTTTTCATATATCTTTGCTTTACTTTCTTATAAGTTATTTTTCAAAACATTTACTTCAAGCAGTTTCAATCACACAATCATACACCAGGTGACCTAAAAACTCTTCTCATTCAAGTATGTTCTTCATCTTGTGCCCATAAAGTGATGATGATGAATTGAAAAAGTTGGGAAGTTTCAAATACCTCCCTTATCATACTTAAATTCAAATTGGACCCTTTAAAATCAACCCACATCTTAAACCAATGCCAATTCATCTACCAATAGGTCCCCAAACAATTTATATCTTAAGTTATGATTGTTGAGATAGGCATCTAAACAATACCTCTTAATCTTTTTCATATGAAACAATAGTGGTTGTTGAATTTTAGGGGACTTTCAAATCCTGCTATCACTAGTAGAAAAAGTGAGATATATGGCTTTAAAAATGACTAAAAATTGCATATAAATGATTAAATTTAGTCATGTGGATAATAGTCATTTATTGTCATTCACTTATAAAACGACTAAATACGGGACTAAAAATTTTTAGTCATTTATTGGTTGTTTTGATTGGTCGGGTTGGAAGTATATGTAGTCATTGATTACTCTTAATTGGTCATTTATTTACTAATTGATTGATATTAACTAGCCATTTGTTGAGTCATTGATTGTTGTTAATTGGTAATTTATTTAGTCATTGATTATTGTTAACTGGCCATTTATTTAGTCATGATAGTCATTTATTGTCGTCAACTGGTAGTATATTTAGTCATTTTTATTCATTGATTTTTGTAGATAGGGAACAGAGGAACCAACCTCTTTCATATAAGGAAGTTGTTATTCCATTGAGCTAACACCCCTCAATAGAATCAAATTTCACATTAAAAACTAAGTTTATTTAATTATATAAATCAAATTTTATTTTGACTTTTTTTCTTCCACAAGGCACTAATAGTGGCAGAATAAGACTTGATCAAACAGAAATGTAACCAAAAGGTATATTTCCAAAGCAACAACAAGTAATATTCTTTTCAAGAGGAAAGCCATAAAAGGTTCAAGACCATGGATAACACTAGTACAAAATGAGAGATTAGTGACTAGGAGACCAAAAAATTTGGTCACCAAAGTTTTTTCAAGGGATAAATGACCAAAATTGAGAAATTTTAAGTGAGCTAACTAAAAATGACAAAGATAAATGACCAATTTGGTCACTAGGTAAGGAATAAACTAAAAATGACCAATTTGGTCACATGATAAGAACTAACCTAAAAATGACCACATAACAATTGGTCATTTATGTGGTCATTTTTAGTTGTCTCACTCCGACAATGGAAAATTATAATTTTCACAATGAATTTGTAAAATTTACCCTTTAGGGTGTCTCTGAATCCATTTGCAGTGTTAAAATTTAGTAAATTGAAACATAGTAGATCATGGATTCGGAGACATGAGTGATGATCATGTAAATTGTGTCACTCGACGCGGACAATGCAGGTACAAAATTGTAAATTGAGCTGTGACACAATTTACATGATCATATAACGATGTATAGCATTGATTTAATTAACACCAAATTGATCATCTGCATGATATGTTGACTAATGACACCATTATTATACCCATCATTAACATACATCTTCAATATAGGGATAGTTCAATAATTGTAATTATGGTCATGTATATTAACAGGGTCACACAACATCCCCTGCCGTCAATTTACCTGGTTAATTGGATTCCAGATTAATGGGATTTCAAAAGAGGAGATTAGTCAATGCAAAATATATGAATATGTTGCAGCTTCTTGGTCAATTAATTGCTAATTCATGAGGTAAGAAACATATAAGTTCTATATTTCCATCTGTAATGAGGTAAACCGATACATGCTCTTTATCTTTATTTAATGCTCTAATTATAACGAGGATCCACTTCAAATTGAGGGTCACATGTCAACGTCTTACTATCATGTCCAGTTTTCTATCTAAAATTCTTTCTATTTAACTTCAATTAAGCCCCTTTTTGGCCATTCTCCTTTCATTATCTAACCTCTATAAGGGATAAAAAAAGGATTGCAAACGAGAGAGCTAAGAATATGTATATATCGAAAAATAAAACATTATTATATAAAATCGGAAACAATATATGTCAATATAAAATATATTTATAATATAATATTGTAAATAAAAGGTTAAAAAAAAACTGTGTAAAATATATATATATATATAATGCAAAATTAAAACATTAATATATACGTATAATATATATATATATATATATATATTCAAATTTTAATTTTTCATTATATATAGATGTATTTTGCATTAATATATACATACCATAGAATATAAAATAAAATATATTAATGAAAAACAATTTTTAATATTATAAATAAGATAAAATGAAATTTAAAAAAACTAAATAAAATATAATTGGAAAATAATAAACAAAAAATAAACATTTTGTGTACACATCAAAGGAAATCCAAACCCCAGATCTGCATTGCAAGGCAAATCCAAACCCCAGACTCGCATTGCAGGTCAAGTATTACAACCGAGTTATCCAAGGAGAACTAGTTTTGGAACCATTTGGCATCTGCGAGTTTGGATAAATATGCAACCGGGGTTAAGAAAATAACAGTGCAATGACCAATTTGTGACCAGAGTTAACCCTTGATCGGTGGAGGATATGGTTTCTGAAGTGCAGTGACATCGAGATGGATGACTATGTGGACATTCAATGGAGTTATGAATTCACTACCAGTGTGATAAGAGCTCTAATTGGCGCCAAATTTTGTTTTTTGGTTGGAGGGAAGGGGGTTTCTTTGTGTTTGAGAGGCATTTCAGTTGAATGGGGTGTGAAATCAGGGTTGTTGGTAAAATTTTTCCCTACGGATAAGTAAAAATTCTCTTAGATTAGAATAGACTTTAACTCACTCTAAATTAAGACAAAACTAAACAAATGCTACCTTTAATTCCTAGATCTAAACAAACATCTCAAGATTAAAGTGCTAGAAGAAGTAGAAGAAATCTAACTGAGCTTCAATCCAATCGCTTGTCCTTATGGTTTCTCCAATTTCCAAGTCCTTGTGAATGAACCTGTCAAAATGAAACCAAGATACAAGCATATACAATTCTCTAGAAACTTGAAATATGAGTTAGGATCTAAATCTACAATAGATACAAATCATATCATTGAAACAAAATCAATACATGTGATTTGGGAAACAAGACAAGTTATGTTCTATTATCAACTTGAAGCCACTTACAATGGTTGCTTGATATCCCAACCAACTTCTAGCTCCAAGTGCTTCCTCCTCTAGCTATCTTCACAAAGCTTCAAGATCATAAGTTTGATGTCTCCAAGATTCCTCCCTTTTGCTCATGGAATGCCTTTATCTTATAGTGTGTGGTAGGGTTAACCAACAAGAGAGAAGGGTGGATCTTGGGAGAGTTTAGTGGATCAGGCCTAGTAATCACAGAAAGTGAGTTAGGATCAAATCAGGGACACCAATCCTCAAAAATATATCAAAAATCAAAATCCCACAAGCCATGGCAAAAAGGATAAAAAAGGTGTACTGTGCCTCTAGAACAGAGCATAACACGGTAGTACCGCGTGGCAGAGAAAGAGCATAGCGCGGTAGTACGGACTACCACGCTACTAAGATGGAGCAAGGTGCGGTAGTAAGGGTAAATGAAGTCTCAGCTAGGTTGATTCTTGACAGGGTAGGTTTGCCTTCAAGGATCACTCATCATTTTTCTCTTCTGGGTGTTTTAAACAGTAGGGGAAGTGTCGTCAACTCTTTTTGTGGTGAAGATGCAACACTGTGAAATATGGAGGTATAACAGATGCCCCCTAAAGTGTGAGGTCAAAAGGGATTGATGGCTGAAAGACTTTACAAATACTGTGCGGAGATAGCATTGAGGAGAGCGACAAGGAGCTGAAAAAGAAACAAAATGTTAGATATACCACCGAGGTGGGCATCCCCATGCTCGGAAACAATTGACTTCAAAGCATGGTTTCCGACCAATACATTGCAGATCCATGAGTACTAAGATGATATAAATTGTAGACAAATCATGGCTACTATGAACAAGCATAGATCCATGAGACAGTAATGACACAGCCACGACCAATACAAAAAGTGGATCTGTGTGACAATACAAAGGACATCTCCATCACAACCTAGATGCAATCAAGATACAAAGGTGCACCCAAGGTCTTCTACCCAATCGCAAATGATACAAATCTAGCCATGTGATTACAAAGTGTTGAAGTCGAACATGGTAGAAACCATTTGATTATCGGTCAATGATGTGAACCGTTAACAAATGTGAGGGAAATCACCAATGATGACGATGATCCCCAAGGTATCTGAAGTACATCTCAACGAAATGTGAATAGATGAGTTGATGTCGAGCATTCGAGAGATCGTTCGATCAGAGGTCAGCGATGTAAACCTACTGTCAAACACAAGGAAACCTTCCATTGAGGCATTCAGGTACCAAGGTACTAATGGTTGATCCCTAAGTCTAATTCCCGGATAGTGATTTGGCGTCGACAGGAATAGACTCGTCGAAGGTGGGCCATAATGATTCCCACATCATCGACATGAAATCGGAACGAAAGATAGTATAAGATGATGAAACAATGGAGTATGTACTGACACAGCGGAGGCCTGACACAATGAATGACTCTGAACAATGCAACCCTTTGAACATATAACGACATGTAACAGGACTTGGCAGTAGGGATTATTGATAGCAGAGGATAGACACCGAACGAGTAGGCTCGTGGCCAGAGAGACGACTCAGGATGATGACCATAACTTAGCGAAAATAGACACCTAAAATAGACAAGGGATAGTCGCATGCCATGTTCAAAGGTAATGACTGACAAGCTGCCAAAACAAACTTGACATGTTCCCCATATTCCCCCGACATGATAGACGAGTACCTCTTTGTTGTTTTTCAAGCTTGAAGAGGATAACAGATGCTCGGTATAGCTCATCTCATAGATGAGTCCAATCTCACATGTTTTACGAACTTGAGAAAGGAGGGGTTCATCCCAAAGTGGGTCCTTCGAAGTTAAATTTTAACAAGTCCAAGGAAGGAAAACTTGGTAGTTTTTCACATTTAGAGAGCCTGAAAAACTTTAAAGGAGGCTCCATAGTGTACTTTTTCGTAAATTTAGTCCCTCGATCCCGAAAAAGTGTAAAACAATTCCCGAGAGAACTCTCCCAGCCAAAAATTGACCAAGGTATACCTTTCTCGTAAATAGTCTAGACAGGCTGAAAAAGGGGTAACCTATCACCGAATAGACGACCTTTCAAATACTTTTACAAGTGTGAAAGAGTCAAGATCACTTGGCAATCTTTTCAATTTTAGGGAGTCTGAAAAGAGCTTAACTATGGACTCCAATGGTCTTTTTCGTAATTTTTAATTATTCTGGTCCGAAAAGAGAATAAAATACAACCAGGATAATACTTTCCTCATCGTTTAACAAGCATGAGTAAAGCTTACCAAACTCGACACCAGTTACTTGAGTTTGACAAGCATGAGATGGGTGTAAAAGCGCTTGGTATCTTTTTCAAGTTTTAAACCAGAGCACGAAAAAGATAAAGTAGGCTCAAAATGAAGGTCAAACAATAGATGAACGCCAATGTGAACATTTTTTAAAGGAGATCCTGTCAACAAATGCTCATGAAACCGGATATTAGTAATGTGAAATGGGTTTTATTTTAACTGGATAAAATAATGAGTAAAAAATAAGTGAAAAAGCTATATAAAGGATGGGTAAATATGGAAAGTTACCATTTCACTTGTGCATTTACCAAAAGAGGATATTTTACCCATTTGAGGAGCAAAAACTTCAAGAGTTCATATTTGGAGATTCGAGGCACCGTTTCAACAGCCGTCTGCGCCAGGTAAGAGCTTTCAAGCCCCTCTTTCATTTCATGTATGAATAACTTGTTTTCAGTAGGGAAAAATATTTTTTTGGGTAACCCCTATTGGGCAAAATTTGCCCTCCATAGTACCACGCGGGGGCCATATCGGGAAGCACGGTACTGTGCAACAGTACCACGCTGTAAGGTTAAATGGGGGCATGGTACTGTGCAGTACCGCGCAGTCAAGTTTTCCCCAGGCGCGATAGAAGCAAAAATTAAGATGAAAAAATCATTTTTTCTCAAATTTCTAGCTGAGATCAAGTTGTTAAATAATTACTGAATGTTTCCTATGACCTTTTGCAGGTGTTTGTAACTTGTTTGGAGCAAAATGGTCCATTGGAAAGAAAGAGAACATGAAGCGGATGATTTGTTGGCCGAAAATGACCAAAGGACTGTGACTGCACTGCGAGAATGCGGTTTGTTGAAATTCTTCAAGACCAAAGGTATTCGTAAGTAGGAAAAACTTCTCACCCACATTATTCAAATGTGGGACCCCCGACATTCGAGCTTTCCGAGTGGGAGAACACACCCTCGAGATTGAACTCGAGGATATTTATTTCCTCACGGGCCTCTCAAAAAGAGGAGCCCGGGTGAGTTTTACTGGGTACACGGCCTCGGAGGTGAGCACAGATGCTTTGATTGCTCATTATTGCCGTCAAGGTTCGGGGAAGAAAAGCGGCAAGGTGGTCATCAAAGATATTATATAACTTCCTATAAAAATCGTGTTGTTCACCATCACACTTGCAGTAGGGAGCACGGGTCCCCATCAGGCGTCCCATACACAGATGAATCTTGCAGTTGATTGTATGGCAAGAACAGTAGTCAACTAGTGTGAGGCAGTGTTGACCAGCCTCAAAGAGCAAGTGAACAAGTGTAGGCTTGGAGAGAATTCTCAATTTGGGTATGGGAGCATCTTAGTCACCTTCTTTTTGGCAAGGGTGCCGTTGTTGCGCCCATAGATAGCCATGCCCCCCCTTCCACCTACCGATCCATGGATGGCTTGATGGAGCGAATATGCAGGATGACTTGGGGGACCACAACGTTTGGCTTTCGGTAAGGATTTCTTCTCGTGGCTCGAGGAACAGATAGTGATGATCGATGACTATCCCTATGCAGGGGTGGATTTCCGCGAGGACATAGACTTGGCAGTGCCGGAAGATGAGGATTGGGACAACTCAGGTATGAACTTCATGGATATATTTTTTCTTTTTTGAATATATAATTTTTATTGTTTTTTAGAATGTGTAAAAGACTTTAATATATGTACATGTGCATGTTGCAGATCGTGGACCACAGAGACCAGCAGGGTACTCGCCATTATGCCGAGGTGGTGTTGATCACCAAGCCGCCCCAGACGAAGATGAAGCGGGAGGGGTCCAAGAAATAGAGAGGAATTTGCAGGGTTTAACCCATGGTATCCCTGCTATGAGGGTGGATGACATCCCTTTGCATATCTAGCGGCATACTGTAGGTGTCCCTAGGCATATTGGCCGACTCCTTCATAGGGTGGTTCGAGCTATAGTGTGTTATCACCAGCAGCATGAGGAATCTGATGAGGGACATGATAGATCTCCCAGATCTCCTTAGATGGTAGCTTTTATATTTTTGCGCCATGTATATGATATGTAGGCTTTGAGAGCCAAATTTTTGTATGGGATTTGGTCCCAAATTTTGTCTTTCAACACAAACTTTATGTATTTGGAAAAACACTTTTATATACAGTGATGTGGACCTATTTTTATGATCTATTTATTTACAATGACTTGTGTGTTTATTTTTTGTGATGTGTTTTTATGTATGGGCAAGATGCCAATCCAAAATGTAATTAGCTAATGAATCAGCTATATAATTGAATTCCCTTGGTATGTGTTGATATGAAATGAAATTAAAAGATCGTTCCAAGAGGCGTACCCTCCGAAATAAACGAAGTAGGATAGGATCGCAAACTATGTAAACATGATTCAGATGAGAAACCACGAGTTGGGAGTCTAAAAAGACTGATAGGGAGTCAATTCCGAGTGAAGCAACCTCTGTCAAGAGTCCGATGACTGCATGGTACTCTGCGATATTGTTGGTTGTAGAACCCAAACAATTGGCTCCTGAAGATATCAACTCGCTAGTGGGAGAATAGATTACCCATGCTGCAGAAGTGAGATTCCAGGTATGTCGGCTTGCACTGTCGGCAAATCCGAAGTAGGCAGATATCTGCGCATAAAATCACGAGTCAAAGTAAGAATGGATACATTAGGTCCGTGCGCACACCAAAAGGATGAGTGAAAACAAGCTAAGTACATTATGTACAAAAAGTGACCCGCGTATGGTAACCTTATGCGTAGAAGCGTTTGAGGTATAGCCCATTGCGGGGCCGTGCTAATGGCGTGCCATCACAATCGACGAGTTCATAGGCTCCTTTCTCCAAGACACATTTTACAACAAAGGGGCCGTACCACATAGATTCTAGTTTTCCTTTTCTGAGTTTATCGTGCATTTGATCATATGTGAGTACGAGGTCACCTTCATTGAAAATCCGAGGTTGAACAGATTTGTCATACTGAGCTTTGACGTGTTTTTTATGAGCTTCATTGGCTAAAGCATCGTCGCAGCGGGTTTCATCTAGCTTGGCTAGGTATAGAAACCATTCCTCTTCGGAAGTGGTGTGGGGAAGTAGCTCTATGGCTATCTTAAGTGATGGAATTTCACATTCAATCGGTAAAATGGCTTCTAGGCCATACACCAGTTGGAATGGTGTAAACCCAGTAGCACTTTTAACTGAGGCTCGGTATGCCCATAGTGTTGAAAATAGAGCTGAGTGCCAGTTGGATTTATGAGTACCCACAATACGCTGAATCATTCGTTTCAGAATTTTGTTAATGGCTTCAACTTGGCCATTAACTTGTGGGTAGTATGGGGTTGAGTTTTCATGGCGAAAACCTAACTTGGCACTTAGTTCCTCAATCATATGGTTCCTGAAGTGGGAGCCATGATCGGTCACAATGGATTGTGGGACACCAAATCTAGCTATAATGTGATTGAATATGAATTGTGTTGCTGTTTTTCCATCCTCAGCATAAGTAGGCATCGCTTCAGCCCATTTTGTGAAATAGTCAACAGCTACTATGACATAGCCCCCAGTTGAAGTGGGCTTACAGTGCATGAAATCTATGCCCCATTTGGAAAAGGGGCCGACGACAATAACAGGATGGAGTAGAGCAGGGTGCGAGCATGTTTTAGTATGAAAGAATTGACATGGTGGACATTTCTTGACTGTTTCAATGCAGTCTTTGAAAATCAAGTGCCAGAAATATCCTGCTCACAGTATTTTCTGGGCCGTAGCCATCCCAGAGAGATGACCACCACATGCTCCAGCGTGCTAGTCATTAAGAACGCGTTCCGCCTCATTTAGGGTCAAACAGCGTCGAAGAACGGTGTTGACACCACGTTGATAAAGAGTATCGTTGACTATGAGGTAGTACTTGGCGTGGTGTCGGATGCGTCGACATTCATCGCGAGTGAGGTCGGAGTGGAAGTGTTGGGTTTGGAGATATAATAAAATATCCCCGTACCACGGATCAGATGTGCTAATGAGGAACAACGATTCATCAGGAAGAGAATCGATGGGCTCGGATTGCTCGGTAGCACGGGGCAAAGTACAAATCAACTCAGCAAAGACCAAAGACTTCTTGGACTTAGATTTGACAAATTCCAAGTCAAACTCTTGAAGGATGACGATCCAACGAGAATATTTTCCCCCAAGCACTTGACGTGCGAGGATATAATACATTGGATTAAAATCGGCTATAATAGTGGTCCGGCGAAGAAGAATGTAATGACGGAATCTCTGGAAAGTGAAAATTGTTGCCAGAGCTAGTTTTTCAACATGTGAATAACGAGTTTCGGAGTCCAGAAGAATCTTACTAAGATAGTATACCACATGTTCTATGCCGTTGTGGTCTTCCTGGACTAGCACCATACCGACGGTGGAAGTCGAAGCTGTGAGATAAAGAATGTAATCCCATGTGTAATCGGGGGGTTGGATCACAGGATCTTTAGTTAAGGTTGCCTTTAGATTATCAAAGGAGCGTTGGGCTTTGTAGTCCCAGATGAAGGGAGTATTCTTCTTGAGAAGCCTCATATAGCCTTTTGTTATCTCGGAAAGATTATAGATGAAACGACGTAGAAAGTTTGCATGCCCTTGCAAACTTTGAAGTTCTGGAATGTTTGTGGGGGAAGGTAGGGCTAAGATAGCTTCTACCTTCGCAGGATCTAAGCGTATCCTGCTTTTGCAGATTATGAATCCCAAAATTTTTCCGACTTCTACGCAAAAGACGCACTTATGTGGATTCAAACGGATATTGTAGCGACGACACCTTTCAAAAATGGCACCTAAGTGATCAGGATGGTCATCCCGGGTCTGAGAGTGAGCGAGAAGATCATCAAGATATGGTTCTACAATATGTTTGATGTCGTGAAATGCGTATGACATCGCCCGTTGGAAAGTTGCCCCAGCATTTTTATGGCCAAAAGGTAACTTTCAATATGCGAAAATCCCCCAAGGGTAGATAAAGGTTGTTTTTTGCTGGTCGGCTAGGAGGATATCGATCTGATTATAGCCAGAAAAGCCATCCACAAATGAAAAGAGGACACTCCCGACACAATTATCGATGATCTGGTCAATGAACGGAGTTGGATAGTTGTCCTTTGGACAAGCTTTGTTCAAGTCACGGTAATCGACACAGACTCTAATCCTTCCCTGTTTCTTGGCTACGGGAATGATGTTAGATACCCATTTTGTCAATGGGACAGGATAGATAAAACCAGCTCACAAAATTTTTTCAACTTCTTCTTTAATAGCGGCTGCCTTACGAGGATGGACGAGTCAAAGTTTTTGCCGAACAGGTCGGGTGCTAGGGAAGTTTGGACTTTCATGGACCAGAATCGAGGGATCTATTCCTAGCATTTCTTCATAACTCCAAGCAAAAACGTTGTGGAAGGTTTTGAAGTAGGCACTATAGAACTCCATTTCGAGGGGAGTACATGTTTTTCCAATATGTATGTTTTCCACGATACCAGGCTTCACTGAAATATCTATGGGAGTGGTTTCCATAAGGTTATCCAAGTTTCCTTCGGAAAATACTTCGTCGAGGGAAGTGGGAAACTTGGTTTGAACCATCCCAAGTGAAGTACTGGGTTTTGTATCGGGCTCAAGTGTCTGAATGGTGGGGAATAAGATCGATGATGAAAATATCCCCATGGTGGCTCATCACCGCACATAACCTCCATGATTGATTCGTCACTGGGAAAAATCAAATTGAGAGGATCGATAAGTGGTGGGGATGAATGAGTCTCAAATGAGAGCAGTGCCATGGTGTGATGGGTAGAACAGTCAACCCAATTGGTGGCTGATTGGATCGCTTCGTACGCTGCGAGGTTTCTATTCAAAGGCATGGAGTTGCCGTAGTCTTTAATCTCAACGGGACTCAGAATCACCCATGAATCATTGGAAGGGGTGACATTTGATGAAATCATGTTGACTGGTTGAACATGGGTCCCCAGCTCTAGAAAAACTCCAATAAGGGAAGAATCCTTCATAAGACCAACACCAATGTCTTGGAACCGGTACCAAGGCTGATCCAATAACGGGACAGTGTTGGCGGAGTTTGGATGAGAGTCTGGGATATAGTAATCAAGTTGATCAATGGTGATAATTTTCCCTTCATGAGGAAATTGCACAATACGGAAGACGGTAGATGCTATGGAGGTCATGGCGTAAAACCAGTTCCGACCAAGTAGAAGATTGTAATCTAATGGTGCATCCATGACTTCAATGTGTAGGGATACTGTTTTGCCCCCCAGTTCAACACCAATTGAGGGAATGAGTCCATAAGGTTGAAAACCGTGTCCATCAAATGCCCTGAGAGTAGTGGGAGAGGTTGTAACTTCGGGTGAGCCTAAGGCTCTCCAGCAATTCAAAGACATGATCGACGTGGAGGCACCTTCATCTAAAATAGTGTGATGGATGCTATTTCCACGGATTTTTGTATGAACCTGGAAGGCTAACTGGTGAGAAAGCCGAGGTTTGGCGTGCTCCAAGTCAAACATAATAGAGTTTGAAGTATCTGGGTCCATTGCCCCCAGTGCTGACAGTAAGGTTCTACGCTGCGTGGGGCAGTGTTGAAGAACCTCAAGAGTCGACATGGCGCAAGGTGCTTGAGCTAAATCCTCAACAATGTCATAATTTTGGGCAGCTCGCGCATTGGGATTAAATGTCGCCTTTCGTATGGTGCCCTTGGGTGGGCGTAGCACTGTGTCTGTAAGCGGTCTCTCGATATGGAGATGGCTGGTAGGGGGAAGGATAGAGGTCAGATCTTCAATAGGAGATTTTCCTTTGGCTGTCTCCGCTTGTTTGTTTGAACTTGGAGGGTTCTCATATGTCTTTGAAGGAGTAGTTATATGAATCTCCTCATTACTCGTCATCAGGATTTCATGATTTGTGGACGTCTCTCCGCGAGTTGGGTTGCTCGAGTTGCCCCCCTGTGGGGTTTCTTGGGAAACCATCTGCTATTGATGTTGAGGGAAAGGGTCAGTTAACACTGTCGGGCGAGAGGATCCTTTAATGAATTTGTTGACCTTGTCCTTGTAGGGACAGTCATGTGTGTAGTGATCATCTTGACAAATTAGGCAGGGAAACTTAGCCTTTCGACCTGGTTTCTAGTCGTTGTGGGTGGGTTGTGGCTTGGGGTTCTCTTGCTAGTTCTTCTTGGATTTACCATGATTTTTTTTCTTCTTTCCTCCTGATGGTTGTGACGTAGATTGAACTGCATTCACTTCGGAGGAGATAGCAGGAGAAGTAGTAGATTTTGAAGTAGCCTGAGGTAGAGTGGGGGAAGCAGAAGCTTGTTGTCCCGTCGAGTTGGTAGTAGGCTAGGTTTTGACTGAACCGACAATACCATCAATGGGGGGTTTAGTGGTAGGTTTCGTTGGATCAGTGGTAACGTGGGCGGCATGGGGAAGAAGTTCGTGTAAAGTGCCGGATTGGGTGTATACCAAATCCATGTACTGAGCTGCCGAGATGGCTTGTTCTTCTGTGATCGGCCCGCGCATAGCGATATCACTGGCTATGGGAGGCAAAAAGGATTTCATGAACCAATCAGTGAGTAACCGATCCGGAATGGGTGCCTTTATTAGCCTACGACATCGATGCCACTCATGGATGTGATCCAAAATGTGTGTAGAAGTGGTTTGACGCAGTGAGGTTAACAGTTCTGTTCCAATCTCATACCGGATGGGGAGCTAGAAATGGGTCAGAAACTGCATAGCCAAGGTGTTGAAATCGTGGAAAGAGTGTTGTGGCAGCTCGATGTACCATTTTTCTACCATGCCAGTAAGCATACGCTGGAAGAGCCGTAGTCGAATGGAATCGTCCATCAAGGAGTTGGATGAACACAAGATGGAAGGTCATTACGTGATTCTTGGGGTCTTCCCCGGACTTAGCATCGAACTTAGGAATGTCCGATGGAAGTTTGGCTGGAATGGGTGGCCAGTGAGGTTCATGCCATATCGAATCATTAATGAGCCTCGACAAATCAGGTAATTCTAGCGTGGCCAAAAAGGGAAGTTGACGATTAGTCTGCGGGTATGAGTAATAACCGTATGGTGTAGAGAAACCTGGAGGGCCCTGCGTAGCATACTGTTGCGTGTTATACCCATATGTGTTTCCTGGGGGGTACTGTTGGAAGTTCTGTGGGTAGTAAGCCATCTGGTTAACCGGTTGAGTGTTGGTAACTGGTTGGTGGATGTTCTGCTGAGTGGGGATGGTAGGTATGGTACCCTGGGGTTGTTGAAACCCAGGAATGGTTGCTACTCCTAGTTGGGGAAAAGTTCCTTGGAGTTGTTGTGTTCCAGGAATGTTACCACTATATTGAGTAAGTCGAGGGTTTCCCATAGCAGGGTTGGGGGGTGGCTGCGACAGTGGCTTCAATGGAAGGTTTGTTGCTCCTTGAGGAACATGTGGAAATTGAAGGGATGGTTTCCATGGAGTTGTAGCAGCTGAAGGATAAGGGAAGTTGGAGTTCAGGTTGGGGGGAATCTGAGATTGCCCCCCAGCTGGGTTCCAGTTTCCAAATAGTGAGTACCCCCCACTCTGTTGGATTTGAGGTTCCCAAGAAGGAAGCGTACCTGACGGGGGATGTTGAGGATGAGGCCCAGTTGGAAAACCGGTATAAGGTTGTCCGCTGCCAGGTGTGTTGTACATACCATACTGAGCAGATGTTGCTGGTTGGGAGGGTTATTGGATGGAGCCAATGGGTTGTCCTCCAGCAGACGGGTTGGATGGTCCTATAGGAGGAGGTTGTTGACTAGGAACGGGGTTCCCAACAAAGTATTGTCCTCCAGCTGGTTGGTTTGATGGCCCACTAGGAGGAGTTTGGTTGTTGGAGTTGGGGACCATGGTAGTCAGTTCTCCACCTCATGAGATAGTGTAGATAGTGGCCGAAGGTGGACCTCCGGTCAAAACGGAAGATCTAGCAGTATGACTTGGTGTTCTTCCGCCGCTATCCAAATACGATAGTGTCGATTGGCCAATGGCGCCAAAAGTGCCGATTTGTGGAGGGGGTATTCCATATCTGACAGGCGAGGACGGAGAAAAAATTGGGTTATCCCTCATAGAATGTGCGCCAAACATGGGTGATGGCAACAAATATGGGGAATTTAACCGAGGGGTATCAAGGGTATCATCCATAGCATGTTCAATGATAGGAGGACCATCGAAGACTGGGTCCGAGTTCATGTCCTGGAAAGGGTTTTCGGGGTCTGGCGGGAACCTAGGTATAGTAACGTCTGAAGGTCCGGAGCCATCTACATAGGAGTGATGAAACTCTGAGATAGATGGGATGTTGGGATCTCGATAGTCAGGAGGACGAGTAACAAGGGGATATCTGGAGGCTGTGGAGAGCATTTGCTCTGTATCTCGTTTAAACTGTGCCGATGCTAACGGGGAATTTGCTAGACTAACCATACTAGACTGAATGGAGGCCATGATCTCATGTCTCGGAGGGATATTGGGGAGAGATATGGTACGAGGTACGTTGCTAGAAGAACTGGTTTCCTACGGATGAACGCTAGATGGCGTGGTGATAACAGGCGGAAGCTCCACCTGGGAAGTGATAAAGCCATAATTAGGTTCAAAAGGTGTGTCAGGAAGTCGAGTATCTTCAATAATTTTGACGTACCTGCCCGGGACTGAAATCAAGCCAAGTATATCCTGGTAGGACCCTTCGGTGGTGCCAACAGATCCGTCTGTGTCATCGTGAAAAGTTTCTGGTGGAAGGGAGGTGTTGACATAGGGTAGGAGGATGACCTCTGGTCTAGTATTTTGGGCTGTACTAAATTCAGCCTTTGTAATGTTGTCCACTGTGGCAGATATATCTGGAATAATAGTGGGTGAAGTGACAGTGGGAATCTCAGATATGCTAGTGGTTACAGAAGCTGAAAGAGATTCTGAGACTGTGTTGTGAGTAACGGTTACAGACAAAACTGAAGATGTAGTATGTATCGGCGGTGGAATGTTCCCTCGACCAACACCGCAGCCAGGAGGAGTGGGAATGCGTGATGCAGGTGGACCGGAGGTCCGTGGCGGTGGTGGTGGTGGAGGGATTTTTCCCTGTACTCGTCGTGATCTTTGTGGTGGTTCTGACATGATGGTAGGAAAATGAAATCCGGGGGAAGTTTCATAACAAAGAACTCAAAAACTCTAATGCAGCTGAGTGTGCAGAAGAGGAGCTAGAAAAAGCAAGGCTCGCAGGCCGAAAAAGCAAGCTCTAAAATCTATACTGAGACCGGTGTCTCAGTAAGCGAGATGAGAAAAATAATGGCCAAAATGCCAACAAGTAGTCGCTAAAAAGAAAAATGACCCTCTATAAAGATGAGATAAAAAGCAAACTCCTAACTAAGAGCTGGAGACCTCAACAAGCTGTATCCTTCGCAAGGTGATGAAATCCAAGTCGAACAATACAACGTGAGAGACCAATATGAGAAGGATATCCCTCTACCAAAAGGGATCCTGGGTAAAGGAGCCCTAGTAGAAAAGTCACTAAGCTACCTCTTTCATGACATGTTGGAAAAGGTTTTCGGCGCTTCTACCTTATCACCCTTGCATTACTATGAATTACAAGGAAGACAATGATCGATGTTGCCTTAGGGCTAAGTGGAGTGCGGCATTCCATAGAGTCCATCCGGTTCTCAATCTCGCGGCGATTTAACCCCTGAAAGTTAAAAACAGTCAGGAGGCCCCTCCATAAACTGGCTGTGACTGTGTCAATAAATACTAGAGGATTTTAGTTCCCTAGAGGACAACAACTATGTCTTAGATGAAAATGACAAGGGGGAATTATTTTGATGCCTATCCCCGGTGTCCTACCTAACTACCAAATTCTTTTGATTTCCTCAAGTGAGGTTAATGTTGGTTTAGTTAGGGAGATTAATTTTAGTGGTTGTATTACTCAATTGGGTAAATGGACGTGAAACTTGGTGGTGTTGTGACGACCCAAACCATGCAAGTGAGAATGAATCGAAATAAGCCTTGTATTCGATGAAAACTAGCTATGGAAGAGAGAGAGTTCTTCGATCATAAATGCATGCAATTTTCACAAGCAATTAAAAACCAAAACAAAAAAATTTTGTTTTCTTTTTGTAAATAGAGCCAAACTGAAATAAACACTTCTTTCCAATTCACTGATCTTACAACTAAGATGCTTCAAAAAATGAGAATTTCTGTGGCAGATTTCGATGGTTCACTTTCTAATGCACAATAATACTGCTAGACCATTTCAATCCAAACAACAAAAATGTTCTCCAATGATATTTTTTTTTAATATAGATTTTAATGATAATAATGGAAACAACGTGACTATGAAAGCTACAAGATTCAGTAAAAGAGAACAGTAGTAATGGTCTGGTTGTGATGAGAAGATCAAGCCAATGCAATCAAACTGAAGGGGTGACCCAATGTGCAAATAATGCCACTAACTCACAAAATAATCAATCTCACAAAAGAAATAAACACACCGCAAAGACTGTGTAATGAACAGGATGGTAATAGGCAACAGAAAACACCAACTAAGGCAGAGAAAAATGAAAAATGACTCAGGAAACCAAGCAGGGAAGAAAAATTTGACAGTATGCAGACACTACCCGCGTGGAAGAATAAGACTAGAGCGCAGTACTGTTACACTACCGCTCTGGTAAGAATGCAGGATACACGGTACTACCACGTTGTGGTCAATGCTGAGGGCGCGGTACTGTTGCAAAGTATGGAAAAGCGCAACTTTTGAAAAGAAAGATGAAATTTTCAGGGTTGCTGCAGACCCAGAGGACTCATTGATCACACAGGGAGGAAAAATACAGAGAGGAGGAGTGAATAAAGGTCAAAAAGACCAAAATTCAATACTGGTTTGAAGAGAAAGAAAAAAACATAATAAAAAAAAGGGTGAAAGTGAACTTAATCAATCAAATGGGGTTCAAACCAGTGGAGTCGCCATTCTTGTTGGTAGAATTTTTCCCTACCGATAAGTAAAAATTCTCTTAGATTAGAATTGACTTTAAATGACTCTAAACTAAGACAAAACTAAACAAATGCTACCTTGAATTCCTAGATCTAGATAGACATCTCAAGATTAAAGTGCTAGAAGAAGTAGAAGAAATCTAACTGACCTTCAATCCAATCGCTTGTCTTTATGGTTGCTCCAATTTCCAAGTCCTCGCGAATGAACCTGTCAAAATGAAACCAAGATACAAGCATATACAATTCTCTAGCAACTTGAAATATGAGTTAGGATCTAAATCTAAAATAGATACAAATCATATCATTGAAACAAAATCAATACATGTGATTTGGGAAACAAGACAAGTTATGTTCTATTATCAACTTGAAGCCACTTACAATGGTTGCTTGATATCCCAACCAACTTCCAGCTCGAAGTGCTTCCTCCTCTAGCTATCTCCAAAAAGCTTCAAGATCATAAGTTTGATGTCTCCAAGAGTCCTCCCTTTTGCTCATGGAATGCCTTTCTCTTATAGTGTGTGGTAGGGTTAACCAACAAGAGAGAAGGGTGGATCTTGGGAGAGTTTAGTGGATCAGGCCTACTAATCACAGAAAGTGAGTTAGGATCGAATCAGGGACACCAATCCTAAAAAATCTCTCAAAAATCAAAATCCCGCAAGCCATGGCAAAAAGGCTAAAAAAGGTGTATCACGCCTCTAGAACAGAGCATAACGCGGTAGTACCGCATGGCAGAGAAAGAGCATAGCGCGGTAGTACGGACTACCACGCTACTAAGCACGGTAGTAAGGGTAAATGAAGTCTCAGCTAGGTTGATTCTTGACAGGGTACGTTTGCCTTCAAGGATCACTCATCATTTTTCTCTTCTGGGTGTTTTAAACAGTAGGGGAAGTGTCATCAACTCTTTTTGTGGTGAATATTCGACACTATGAAATATGGAGGTATAACAAGGGTTTAGGTCAATTAATAGAAACTCATGCCGGTTGGAAAAAAAGTTTGGGGTTCAGAAAATTCACTATATAGTTGGACTTCTTGCAATGGAGAAAAACACAACACTGGAGAGAACTTGGAGGCTCTTGAAGAGATGAGCAAGGGATTATGTAGTAGTGAAGTTAAAACCTACTTCTACTTAGACTCCTTATCATGTTAGTGAATGCTCGGTTTCCTCTCCCCTTTTTGTTTCCATATGCACATGTTTATCCTGCAATAGTTCAATATTCATGACCACTGTTTGGAGAAAGAGCCCAGTAAAGATATACCATAAAGCTACAATCGAATTCGTAATAGTTATTGACCATAGTAGTTGTAGTAAGGTCTTGGGTATGCATGTGTTCCTTGGTCTCTTTTTCCATATTTCACATCACAGGTGAAATTAGATAGTTGTCATCGTGAAATAACATCACATGATATTTTCCCTGTCTTCTCTATGCCATGCTTTGCTCACTTGTGAGATTCTGCCCTGAAAGCATGTTCCCAACTTGAATTCTAGTCAATCCACTTCATTTCCTCATTGAACATTTTGTGATGGGATTCTGCTAGTCCCTTGTCATAATTTTTTATATGCCATTGTAGATATACCAATTCACACATTAAACAATGTACATTCCTTTATGGTGCCATTGCTATTCATCTAAATTTGACATTATTTATTGCACTTACTAACGCTCTTCTTAACATGTTTCCTTGCCTACAACTTGGAAAGGAAAGAAGGGTTTCCCACACTTGGCCCATTTTTCTCACAACAGGACTAGTGAATCCACTTTTTGTCTTTTGTATTTTCACGTCTTTAGGTTGTCATTTTGATTATTAACAGGGTTGGAGATTTTGTTGGATCGCAAACTTGTTTTTCATAGCCCTAATCAATGCATTTTGCAAGATGAATTTCCAAGTTTTCTTAATTTCTTAGGTCGTGCGGGTCCCATCATCTGCATAAAATAATCCATTTTTTCTTCGATAATCACACTACTATGTGACTTGTCTTTTTTTCCACATGCACGGATCTCCCATGCAAGCATTGCAACCTCTATCCCACACTCACGTGTGAGTTAAGAGTGGTATTCATCACATTGATTTTTTCTCATGAATAATTAACTATCAAGCCACATTGTAGTGCAAATGAGAGGCCAAAAACATGTGTGACTGAATCTAATTTGTGTTTTCCAACTTGATTTGATTCACAATTGCATCCCACGTGGTTGTTCACACTACTTAAAGAATTAAAACCAATCACAAACTATTTTTACTATCTTAGGAATTCAAATCACTTAGTTTAAGTAGGAGGAAAAGCCATCCTTTGCAACGTTATTTTATCTAGGGATTGAACTTGGAGGCCCCTAATAACCTCTTAGCTTACACTAGACTAGATTGTAACAATCTTCACTACTTTCAAGTTGTAAGAAATTATTAGTCTAGGCATATGATTTAACTTGCAATAGTTTACACTCTAGTTGTTTGCATATTTATTTATTTCCAAGCAAGTTAGCTCAAATACACTCTTCAAACAAACAATGGACCTAAAAAATATTGGAATCCTACTATGCTACTTTCCTTGAGTTCGTAGAGCAATTTTGGAAAATTATGGAAGACCACAAGAGTGAAGCACCTCCCTTTTCACTTTGCTTATGATTAGTTATTCTTGTAAAACATTGACACTTGAACAATTCATTAAAGAGGACTAATGAACCATGTTTTTCATATATCTTTGCTTTACTTTCTTATAAGTTATTTTTCAAAACATTTACTTCAAGCAGTTTCAATCACACATGTGTTTTTCCACTTCAATCATACACCACGTGACCTAAAAACTCTTCTCATTCAAGTATGTTCTTCATCTTGTGCCCATAAAGTGACGATGATGAATCAGAAAAGTTGGGAAGTTTCAAATACCTCCCTTATCATACTTAAATTCAAATTCGGCCCTTTAAAATCAACACACATCTTAAACCAATGCCAATTCATCTACCAATAGGTCCCCAAAAAATTTATATCTTAAGATATGATTGTTGAGATAGGCATCTAAATAATACCTCTTAATCTTTTTCATATGAAACAATAGTGGTTGTTGAATTTTAGGGGACTTTCAAATCCTGCTATCCCTAGTAGAAAAAGTGAGATATATGACTTTAAAAATGACTAAAAATTGCATATAAATGATTAAATTTAGTCATGTGGATAATAGTCATTTAATGTCATTCACTTATAAACGACTAAATACAGGACAAAAATTTTTTAGTCATTTATTCGTTGTTTTGATTGGTCGGTTTGGAAGTATATGTAGTCATTGATTACTCTTAATTGGTCATTTATTTACTAGATGATTGATGTTAACTAGCCATTTGTTGAGTCATTGATTGTTGTTAACTGGTAATTTATTTAGTAATTGATTATTGTTAACTGGCCATTTATTTAGTCATAATAGTCATTTATTGCCATAAACAAGTAATATATTTAGTCATTTAAATATTTAAGTGTCGTCAACTGGTAGTATATTTAGTCATTTTTATTCATTGATTTTTGTAGATAGGGAACAGAGGAACCAACCTCTTTCATATAAGGAAGTTGTTATTCCATTGAGCTAACACCCTTCTATAGAATCAAATTTCACATTAAAAAATAAGTTTATTTAATTATATAAATCACATTTTATTTTGACTTTTTTTCTTCCACAAGGCACTAATAGTGGCACAATAAGACTTGATCAAACACAAAGGTAACCAAAAGGTATATTTCCAAAGCAACAACAAGTAATATTCTTTTCAAGAGGAAAGCCATAAAAGGTTCAAGACCATGGATACCACTAGTACAAAATGAGAGATTAGTGACTAGGAGACCAAAAAATTTGGTCACAAAGTTTTTTCAAGGGATAAATGACCAAAATTGAGAAATTTTAAGTCAGCTAACTAAAAATGATGAAGATAAATGACCAATCTGGTCACTGGATAAGGACTAAACTAAAAATGACCAATTTGGTCACATGATAAGAACTAAGCTAAAAATGACCACATAACAATTGGTCATTTATGTGGTCATTTTTAGTTGTCTCACTCCGACAATGGAAAATTATAATTTTCACAATGAATTTGTACAATTTATCCTTTAGGGTGTCTCTGAATCCATCTGCAGTGTTAAAATTTAGTAAATTGAAACATAGTAGATCATGGATTCGGAGACACGAGTGATGATCATGTAAATTGTGTCACTCGACGCAGACAATGCAGGTACAAAATTGGAATTTGAACTGTGACACAATTTACATGATCATATAACAACATATAGCATTGATTTAATTAAAACCAAAGTGATCATATGCATGATATGTTGACTAACGACGCCATTATTATACCCATAATTAACATACATCTTCATTATAGGGATAATTTAATAAATGTAATTATGCTCATGTATATTAACACCGTCACACAACGTCACCTGCCGTCAATTTACCTGGTCAACTGGATTCCAAATTAATGGGATTTCAAAAGAAGAGATGAGTCAATGCAAAATATATGAATATGTTGCAGCTTCTTGGTCAATTAATTGCTAATTCATGAGGTAAGAAACATATAAGTTCTATATTTCCATCTGTAGTGAGGTAAACCGATACATGCTTTTTATCTTTATTTAATGCTCTAATTATAACGAGGATCCACTTCAAATTGAGGGTCACATGTTGGCATCTTACTATCATGTCCAGTTTTCTATCTAAAATTCTTTCTATTTAACTTCAATTAAGCCCCTTTTTGGCCATTCTCCTTGCATTATCTAACCTCTGTAAGGGATAAAAAAAGGATTGCAAATGAGAGAGGTAAGAATATGTATATATCGAAAAATAAAACATTATTATATAAAATCCCAAACAATATATGTTAGTATAAAATATATTTATAATATAAATTTGTAAATAAAAGGTTAAAAAAAACTGTGTAAATATATATTTATATATATATATATATATATGTATAATGCAAAATTAAAACATTAATATATACGTATAATATATATATATATATATTCAAATTTTAATTTTTCATTATATATAGATATATTTTGCATTAATTTATGCATACCATAGAATATAAAATAAAATATATTAATAAAAAAAAAATTTAATATTATAAATAAGATAAAATGAAATTTTAAAAAACTAAATAAAATATAATTGGAAAATAATAAACAAAAAATAAACATTTTGTGTACACGTCAAAGAAAAGCCAAACCCTAGATCCACATTGCAAGGCGAAGCCAAACCCCAGACTCGCATTGCAGGTCGAGTATTACGACCGAGTTATCCAAGGAGAACTGGTTTTGGAACCATTTGGCGTCTGTGAGTTTGGAGAAATATGCAACCAGGGTTAAGAAAATAACAATGCAATGACCAATTTGTGACCAGAGTTAACCCTCGATCAGTGGAGCATTTGGTTTCTGAAGTGCAGTGACATCGGGATGGATGACTATGTGGACCTTCAATGGAGTTATGAATTCACTACTAGTGTGATAAGAGCTCTAATTGGTGCCAAATCTTGTTTTTTGGTTGGAGGGAAGGGGGTTTCTTTGTGTTTGAGAGGTATTTCAGTTGAATGGGGTGTGAAATCAAGGTTTAGGTCAATTAATAGAAACTCATGCCAGTTGAAAAACAAGTTTGGGGTTCGGAAAATTCACTATATAGTTGGACTTCTTGCAATGGAGAAAAACACAACACTGGAGAGAGCTTGGAATCTCTTGAAGAGACGAGTGAGGGATTATGTGGTAGAAAAGTTAAAACCTACTTCTACTTAGACTCCTTATCATGTTAGTGAATGCTCGGTTTCCTCACCCCTTTTTGTTTCCATATGCACATGTTTATCCTGCAATAGTTCAATATTCATGACCAGTGTTTGGAGAAAGAGCCCAGTAAGGATAAACCATAAAGCTCCAATCGAATTTGTAGTAGTTATTGACTGTAGTAGCTGTAGTAAAGTCTTGGGTATGCATGTGTTCCTTGGTCTCTTTTTCCATATTTCACATCACAGGTGAAATTAGATAGTTGTCATCGTGAAATAACATCACTTGATATTTTCCTTGTCTTCTCTGTGCCATGCTTTGCTCACTTGTGAGATTCTGCCCTGAAAGCATGTTCCCAAATTGAATTCTAGCCGATCCACTTCATTTCCTCATTGGACATTTTGTGATGGGATTCTACTAGTCCCCTGTCATAATTTTTGATATGCCATTGTAGATATACCAATTCACACATTACACAATTTACATTCCTTTATGGTGCCATTGTTATTCATCTAAATTTGACATTGTTTATTGCACTTACTAACCCTCTGCTTAACATGTTTCCTTGCCTACAACTTGGAAGCGAAAGAAGGGTTTCCCACACTTGGCCCATTTTTCTCACAACAGAACTAGTGAATCCACTTCTTGTCTTTTTTATTTTCATGTCTTTAGGTTATCATTTTGATTATTAACAGGGTTTGGGATTTTGCTGGATCGCAAACTTGTTTTTCATACCCCTAGTCAATGAATTTTGCAAGATGAATTTCCAAGTTTTCTTAATTTCTTAGGCCGTGTGGGTCCCATCATTTGCGTAAAATAATCCATTTTTTCTTCGATGGTCACACTACTGTGTGACTTGTCTTTTTTTCCACATGCACAGATCTCCCATGCAAGCATTGCAACCTCTATCCAACACTCACGTGCGAGTAAGAGTGGTATTCATGACATTGATTTTTTCTCATGACCAATTAACTATCAAGCCACACTGTAATACAAATGAGAGGCCAAAAACATGTATGACTAAATCTAATTTGTGTTTTCAAACTTGATTTGATTCACAATTGCATCCCACGTGGTTGTTCACACTACTTAAAGAATTAAAACCAATCACAAACTATTTTTACTTCCTTAGGAATTCAAATCACTTAGTTTAAGTAGGAGGAAAAGCCATCCTTTGCAATGTTATTTTACCTAGGCATTGAGCTTGGAGGCCCCCAACAACCTCTTAGCTTACACTAGACTAGATTGTAACAATCTTCACTACTTTCAAGTTGTAAGAAATTATTAGTCTAGGCATATGAGTTAACTTGCAATAGTTTACACTCTAGTTGTTTGCATATTTATTTATTTTCGAGCAAGTTAGCTCAAATACACTCTTCACACAAACAATGGACCTAAAAAATCTTGGAATCCTACTATGCTACTTTCCTTGAGTCCATCGAGCAATTTTGGAAAATTATGGAAGACCACAAGAGTGAAGCACCTCCCTTTTCACTTTGCTTATGATTAGTTATTCTTGTAAAACATTGACACTTGAACAATTCATTAAAAAGGACTAATGAACCATGTTTTTCATATATCTTTGCTTTACTTTCTTATAAGTTATTTTTCAAAACATTTACTTCAAGCAGTTTCAATCACACATGTGTTTTTCCACTTCAATCATACACCACGTGACCTAAAAACTCTTCTCATTCAAGTATGTTCTTCATCTTGTTCCCATAAAGTGATGATGATGAATCGGAAAAGTTGGGAAGTTTCAAATACCTCCCTTATAATACTTAAATTCAAATTGGACCCTTTAAAATCAACACACATCTTAAACCAATGCCAATTCATCTACCAATAGGTCCGCAAAAAATTTATATCTTAAGTTATGATTGTTGAGATAGGCATCTAACCAATACCTCTTAATCCTTTTCATATGAAACAATAGTGGTTGTTGAATTTTAGGGGACTTTCAAATCCTGCTATCCCTAGTAGAAAAAGTGAGATATATGACTTTAAAAATGACTAAAAATTGCATATAAATGATTAAATTTAGTAATGTGGATAATAGTCATTTATTGTCATTCACTTATAAAACGACTAAATACGGGACTAAAATTTTTTAGTCATTTATTCGTTGTTTTGATTGGTCGGTTTGGAAGTATATGTAGTCATTGATTACTCTTAATTGGTCATTTATTTACTAATTGATTGATGTTAACTAGCCATTTGTTGAGTCATTGATTGTTGTTAACTGGCAATTTATTTAGTCATTGATTATTGTTAACTGGCCATTTATTTAGTCATGATAGTCATTTATTGCCATCAACAAGTAATATATTTAGTCATTTAAATCTTTAAGTGTCGTCAACTGGTAGTATATTTAGTCATTTTTATTCATTGAATTTTGTAGATAGGGAACAGAGGAACCAACCTCTTTCATATAAGGAAGTTGTTATTCCATTGAGCTAACACCCTTCAATAGAATCAAATTTCACATTAAAAAATAAGTCTATTTAATTAGATAAATCACATTTTATTTTGAATTTTTTTCTTCCACAAGGCACTAATAGTGGCACAATAAGACTTGATCAAACACAAAGGTAACCAAAAGGTATATTTCCAAAGCAACAACAAGTAATATTCTTTTCAAGAGGAAAGCCATAAAAGGTTCAAGACCATGGATAACACTAGTACAAAATGAGAGATTAGTGACTAGGAGACCAAAATATTTGGTCACCAAAGTTTTTTCAGAGGATAATGGACAAAAATTGAGAAATTTTAAGTGAGCTAACTAAAAATGACGAAGATAAATGACCAATCTGGTCACTGGATAAGGATTAAACTAAAAATGACCAATTTGGTCACATGAGAAGAACTAAGCTAAAAATGACCACATAACAATTGGTCATTTATATGGTCATTTTTAGTTGTTTCACTCCGACAATGGAAAATTATAATTTTCACAATGAATTTGTACAATTTATCCTTTAGGGTGTCTCTGAATCCATCTGCAGTGTTAAAATTTAGTAAATTGAAACATAGTAGATCATGGATTCAGAGACACGAGTGATGATGATGTAAATTGTGTCACTCGACGTGGACAATGCAGGTACAAAATTGTAATTTGAGCTGTGACACAATTTACATGATCATATAACGACATATAACGTTGATTTAATTAACACCAAATTGATCATCTGCATGATATGTTGACTAACGACGCCATTAGTATACCCATAATTAACATACATCTTCAATATAGGGATAATTTAATAATTGTAATTATGGTCATGTATATTAACACGGTCACACAACGCCACCTGCCGTAAATTTACCTTGTCAACTAGATTCCAAATTAATGGGATTTCAAAAGAGGAGATCAATCAATGCAAAATATATGAATATGCTGCAGCTTCTTGGTCAATTAATTGCTAATTCATGAGGTAAGAAACATATAAGTTCTATATTTCCATTTGTAATGAGGTAAACCGATACATGCTCTTTATCTTTATTTAATGCTCTAATTATAATAAGGATCCACTTCAAATTGAGGGTCACATGTCAGCATCTTACTATCATGTCCAGTTTTCTATCTAAAATTCTTTCTATTTAACTTCAATTAAGCCCCTTTTTGGCCATTCTCCTTGCATTATCTAACCTCTGTAAGGGATAAAAAAAGGATTCCAAACGAGAGAGCTAAGAATATGTATATATCGAAAAATAAAACATTATTATATAAAATCCCAAACAATATATGTTAATATAAAATATATTTATAATATAATATTGTAAATAAAAGGTTAAAAAAAACTGTGTAAAATATATATATATATATATATATATATATATAGAATGCAAAATTAAAACATTAATAAATACGTATAATATATATATATATTCAAATTTTAATTTTTCATTATATATAGATATATTTTGCATTAATATATGCATACCATAGAATATAAAATAAAATATATTAATAAAAAACAATTTTTAATATTATAAATAAGATAAAATGAAATTTTAAAAAACTAAATAAAATATAATTGGAAAATAATAAACAAAAAATAAACATTTTGTGTACACGTCAAAGAAAAGCCAAAACCCCAAATCTACATTGCAAGGCAAAGCCAAACCCCAGACTCGCATTGCAGGTCGAGTATTACGACCGAGTTATCCAAGGAGAACTGGTTTTGGAACCATTTGGCGTCTGCGAGTTTGGAGAAATATGCAATCGGGGTTAAGAAAATAAGAGTGCAATGACCAATTTGTGACCAGAGTTAACCCTCGATCGGTGGAGAATTTGGTTTCTGAAGTGTAGTGACATCGGGATGGATGACTATGTGGACATTCAATGGAGTTATGAATTCACTACCAGTGTGATAAGAGCTCTAATTGGCGCCAAATTTTGTTTTTTGGTTGGAGGGAAGGGGGTTTCTTTGTGTCTAAGAGGCATTTCAGTTGAATGGGGTGTGAAATCAAGGTTTAGGTCGATTAATAGAAACTCATGCTGGTTGGAAAACAAGTTTGGGGTTCGGAAAATTCACTATATAGTTGGACTTCTGGCAATGGAGAAAAACACAACACTGGAGAGAGCTTGGAGGCTCTTGAAGAGACGAGCGAGGGATTATGTAGTAGCGGAGTTAAAACCTACTTCTACTTATACTCCTTATCATGTTAGTGAATGCTCGGTTTCCTCTCCCCTTTTTGTTTCCATATGCACATGTTTATCCTGCAATAGTTCAATATTCATGACCAGTGTATGGAGAAAGAGCATAGTGAGGATAAACCATAAAGCTCCAATCGAATTCGTAGTATTTATGGACCGTAGTAGCTATAGTAAGGTCTTGGGTATGCATGTGTTCCTTGGTCTCTTTTTCCATATTTCACATCACAGTTGAAATTAGATAGTTGTCATCGTGAAATAATATCACTTGATATTTTCCCTGTCTTCTCTATGCCATGCTTTGCTCACTTGTGAGATTCTGCCCTGAAAGCATGTTCCCAATTTGAATTCTAGTCGATCCACTTCATTTCCTCATTGGACACCTTGTGATGGGATTCTTCTAGTCCCCTGTCATAATTTTTGATATGCCATTGTAGATATACCAATTCAAACATTACACAACGTACATTCCTTTATTGTCCCATTGTTATAACCAAAATGAGTAGCGATAGATAAGACAGGAAATAAAGTCACTAGATTCTCCTTTGATCCAAGACATGCACTCCACCCTGAACTAGCACCAAAATGATGCAATCGAAACCAAAGGAGACTATGGCTTAAAAATCCCACAGCATTGAAAACCCTTTCGCCATCCTAATAATTCCTTCTTTCATTGTTTTGAAACAAATGTATGGAGGCATAATAGGTGGATTTAATGCCTATCCTCTTGTCCATATGACTATGTCCATATGTACATCACCACGTTATGATACTTAATGCTCAATGGATAGGGAAGGAACCAAATCCCCCCCTTCTAAACTAATATTTCCTTCATCAAGTTGAATTGTAAGATCAACTAGATAGTTCGTGTTTCTATGTAGAGATCGTAAGACCTGTTCAAACAAAATGGATTGAAAAGCCTAAGTATATTAAAAAAACTAGCATGAATTTTTGGTTGAGTCAAGTCTATGGGATGGAATTAGGGTATCAAAATAGCTAGGGTACCACAAGGTTCCTTCGCTAATTACAAACTCTTCCTATATCTTGATTATTATTTACATTAGATATATACTAATTATCCACCCATAACTAACCATTACACATTAGCTATATTAAAAACTAAAAACAAAGCATTACCATAAAGTTTAAAAAAAAAACAAATAATCACAAAATTGGCATGGGCACCAAATTTTATGAAAATACCTCCTAGTTTTATTTTCATGGGATTAGGTAGCAAGGTTGGTAGCTAATAGAGCAAAGGAGATTGATGGTAGGGAAACAATGTTTTCAGCATGCAATAATGTCCTAGTGCCAAATTTCATGGAAAAATAAGTTGCTTGTGGAAAGAGTCTTTTGGTTAGGTAAGAGCCTTCCATAGCAAAAATATTAGGGACATGATTTCCATATTCATTGTCACCATTATCATCATCATCATCATCATTGTCATAGCCATCATAATAATTGTCATAGCAATCATCATGATCATTTTATTCATTGTTGTCATCATTTCCATCATTGTCATCATTATCATAGTTGTCATCATCACCATCGTTGTTATCATATCAACTTCATTGTCATCACAAACATCATAATAATTTTCATCATAATCAACAACATAATTGTCATCCTAATCATCAGTCATGCCATTGTCATTGTCATCATCATTGTCATTATCAAAATACCCATCCTCAACATCATATGATCACATCATTGGAATTCTCATTGTCCTTGTTGTAATCATGATCATCAATATCATCGTCGTCATCGACATCGTTGTTGGTGATTTGTCCATGGTTCTGTAAACCAATAAACCAACCATGGTTTGATATCTATAGGTTATGTAAATTGATAATGGTCCATGGTTGAATTTATTGTATGAATCATGGTCCATGTGTAGGGCCCCAAACATAATTAATTTACCTCACAAGCATGATATGGCAATCATTTAAATATTTGTAATATTGAGGATGGTTCTCATGGCCTAGACCATGGTCTGTGAACTAAATTTAGGGTCTAATGTCATATTAATTTGTTAAGGGGTTGTTGGTCCATGCATTTTAACCTAGACTATCACATAATACCTACATAAATTTTTTTTATCCTACATGTGAGATATTCCCACCATTTAAATGAAGGGCACAATATAGATCGTTTATGAGACCCATGACATCCTAAAGGTAAAATCCAAGGCTTTTGTTTCTATTTAAAGGTTTTGAACACCATGTATGGTTCTCATAATCCAAGCCATGGTTGAAGGTCAAAAGACATTTTTAAGGATGTAATGATTCCCTTTGTGGCTCATGAGTGATGCATAAGGCCTTGTGACATCACATAATCTATATAGAGGGAATATTTCATCTACAAATGGGATATGTTGGTAATTTTAAGGTCTATAATACCAATAATGGATCTCTTGGCCCACACCATGGTTTAGGGTTCAAATTTATTGTACCAATTTCGTATTGGCTCATGGACCATTATATTTCCCTAGACCACCACATATCATATAGTGTGGATAATTCTTGATTTAACAAGGCACTTTGTGGTCTCCATTTTCTTATTTAGGTCATGACTTAAATTATGGAAAGTTAGGGAACTACATTGTGTCATTTAAAAAGTGGGGGGTTGCTCATGATTCCTTGTTGTACTTGTTATTTATTTGTTCAACCATTCTCTCCCTCTTTGCTTCTACTTGTATTTCTTTGGTTCATAAAGGAAATGGACAACATGACAAAACTCTCATGAGATTTTGAACCGAAGCCTAGTTTGATCCAACTCTAGTGCTATCCACCCACTTTCCTTGGTGAACAAAAAATGGTGCGAGATTGCAAGATTGCAAGGATAGGCAGTAAGAGGTTTTAGTTGGAAGGCCCTCACCTTTTTTCTGTTGAATATTGTAACTTCAAAGAATATTATATTTGTATATTATTTATTCCGGAGATGTTCCATACCTCCGATGTGATTATACTATGAATCCGGAGATGTTTATTCCTCCGAGAAGTTGTGGTAACTAGGGTTATTAGACCCACCATGTGGGGGTCGGCCCAGTCAGTTATAATAGGGTATTTAACCTAATGGTTAAATACGAGCCTACATGTACCTGTGTAAAATATATGTCAAAGTAGTGTATAAATACAGGAGGTGTGTTCCTCATTATACACATTTACTCACTTGTGGAAAAGTACGCACTTGTCTGGGAGATCTGCTAAGGAGACAAAGAAGGAAGGAGCACATCTTGTATTTTGGTTGATCATCTTATTGAGGAAAGCTTTGCTGGGTTTTCTACCCCATGAGGGTTTCCCAAGGTATATTGTGTGTCTATCTTGTGATTGTGTTTCTTTCAGTGATCTTGCTTGTCTATTTGGTTTAAACTTAACATGGTATCAGAGCTAGACTGAATAGGACATCTTTCACAAGGTAAGAATACCTCTCTCTCTCTCTTTGGTGAAGTTAGGGTTTCAGCCCAAAGTTGGTATTATTGATTTTTTGTTGCATGGCTGGATATCTCTTTTCAATACCTTTCTTTTGAGCTATAGATCGAACTTTTTGGTTGGGTAGAACTCCGGGAAATCCAAACCCTAATTCTACCAAAAGTGCGATACGTCAGATTTTGGTTTCAGAAAAAAGTTGTAATTTTTGAATTCTGATTAAATGGCTGGATAGCCCTTCTCAAGAGCATTCTTTTGAGCTATAGATCGAACTTTTTTGTTGGATAGAACTCCGGGAAAGTCAAACCCTAATTCTACCAAAAGTGTGATAAAATTCTGTTCCAGATTCCGGAAAAGTGAAAAGTAACTTCCCAGGTAAGTCTACTCTATATCTTGGACTCCCCCAAGAGAAGATGGCTCCAAACACTAAGCTTGAATACAAGCTAGAAGGCATAGAGAATTTCCGGGCATGGAAATACAGAATTGGTCTCATTCTTGAGGAGAATGATCTTGCTCATTATATCAAGGAGGAAGTTGCAGAACCAGAAGAAGATGAAGCCAAAGAAAAACATAGGAAGGATTTGATTAGGGAAAAGAGAATCATAGCTGATTCTATTAAAGACCACTTGATTCCCCAAGTGGCTTCCAAGAAGACTCCAAAGGAAATGTATGATGCCCTAGGAAGAATGTATGAAGGAAAGAACATCAATAGGAAAATGAATCTAAGGACTCAGTTGAAGAGTACCAAGATGCACAAAGGAGAATCCATTCAAGACTACTTCTCAAGAGTCTCTCTAATCAAAGAGCAACTAGATGCCATTGGTGATACTCTTGATGAAGATGAACTTGTGATGACAGCTCTAAATGGTCTCACTAGACCTTGGGAGTCATTCATTCAAACTATGTGTGCCAGAAAAGAAAGTATGAAGTTTGATGTAGTTTGGGAGGATTGTGTACAAGAGGAGGCTAGGGTTTCAAATCGAGAAGCCTTGCTCAAAGAAGATGACCAAGCCTTGGCCACCCACACCAAAAGAAGAAGGAGTCAATCCTACTCCAAAAAGGGTAGTCACAAGGAGTCTCATCCTCCACACAAATTTCATAAGAAAAGAGGATCTACTCAAAGAAGAGATTACTCTTCTTTCCAGTGCTTTTCTTGTCACAAAATAGGACACATTGCTAGAGATTGCCCTCTACAAAAGAAAAAGGGCACTCACTACAAAAGGCACCAAGCACATCTTGCAGAAGATGATAGTGAAGAAGAAGAAGTAGAGGAAGAAAGGTCTCACAATAAAAGACCTAGAAATGAAGAGGAAGAAGAAGAAAGGACCTTCTTCAAAAGAAGGTCAAGGAGAAATGCAGAAGAATATGTTCTCTTCTCCGCACTCTCTGGATCTGTAACCCCTGGAAAAGGTACATGGCTTATTGACAGTGGTGCTTCAAAGCACATGACAGGACAAAAAAGGACTCTCTCAAATCTTGAAGAAAAGACTTCTCCCCAAAAGGTATCTCTAGGAGATGACTATCAATATCCCATTAAGGGAATTGGTGAAGCAAATTACAAACTCGATTCTGGAACTCCCATGAAGATGAAGGAAGTTTTATATGTTCCAGGATTGAAGAAGAATTTGCTTTCAATCTTAGCTTTAGACAAGAAAGGCTATAGAGTGGCATTCATTGATGGACAAGTGTTAATGTGGTCCAAAGGCAAATCTATTAAGGATGCAATTGTTATTGGTGAAGAGGAAGGAGGTTTATATAAACTCAAGGGTCATCCGGAAGCTGCTCTTATTCATGAAACCTCTAGCCCCAGTGAGCTATGGCATAGAAGACTAGCTCACATTAACTACAAAGCCTTACCCTATGTAAGCAAGGTGGTTATAGGACTACCATATTTGAAGGTTGATCATGATGGCTCATGTAAAGGATGTAAGAAAGGGAAGAATGTCAAGAACCCCTTTCCAAAGAGTGAAACAAAGACTAAGGGTATCCTGGAGTTAATACACTCAGACATATGTGGTCCAATTCCCACCACCTCTCTAAGTGGATTTGAATACTATCTTTCATTCATTGATGATCATTCAAGGAAAACTTGGATATACTTTCTAAAGGGTAAGAATGAAGTTTTTGGAAAGTTCAAAGAGTTCAAGGCTCTAATAGAAAATCTCTCAGAAAAGAAAATCAAGATTCTCAGAACAGACAATGGTGGAGAATATACTTCAAAAGAGTTTGAAGAATTCTGTAAAGAAGCTGGAATCAAGAGAGAACTAACCACTCCCTACAATCCCCAAAAAAATGGGGTTGCAGAAAGGAAAAATAGAACCATCATGGAAGCTATGAAGACTATGATACATGACCAGGATCTTCCCATGTATCTATGGGCTGAAGCAGCCAGAACAGCAGTATATGTTCAAAACAGATTATCTCATAGTGCTCTTGATTTCAAAACTCCAGAAGAAGTGTTTACTGGAAAGAAGCCCGAGGTAAGCCATCTTAAAATATTTGGGTGTTCTGTGTACATCCACATTCCAAAAGAAAAGAGAACCAAGTTGGATCCTTCTGGTAAGAAAGGAATATTTGTTGGTTATTGTGAATCATCCAAAGCCTTTAGGATTTACATACCAGGCTTTCATCATATAGAAATCAGTAGAGATGTAACTTTTGATGAAGAAGCAGCTCTCAAGAAATCAAGAAAATGCCAACTTGAAGAAATCTATGAAGAAGATACTTCTTCGAGAAACTCAGAGGCTGTTCACATCCCTGAAGATAATCCACCAGAGGATCATGACATGTTGGAGCCACAAGAACCCCCTATCTCAGATTTATCAAAGAAAAGAAGGCCAGCATGGGCTAGAGATATTATCCAAGGGGCTGAAAAATATTGTGCTCCTAAAGGCTCCATTAGAGAAAGAAAGAAACCAAAGCTAGTGTCCAACTATATGGCCTTGATGTGTGATCTTGTGGATCAACTACCTACTAGCTATGAAGAAGCAGCTCAAAAGAAAGAATGGGTAGAAGCAATGACAGAAGAATATCAGTCGATAATGAAAAATGATGTTTGGGATATAGTCCCCAAACCAAGAGATAAAAGTGTGGTTTCTTCCAAATGGATTTTCAAGATAAAACATGCTGCAGATGGTAGCATTGAAAAATACAAGGCAAGGTTTGTAGCCAGAGGATTCTCTCAAAAGGAAGGAATTGACTATGAAGAAACATTTGCACCTGTTGCTAGGTATACTTCAATTAGAACTATCATGGCACTTGCATCCATGATGAAATGGAAATTACATCAAATGGATGTTAAGACAGCTTTTCTGAATGGTGTAATTGAAGAAGAAGTATACATAGAACAACCTCAAGGTTTTGAGGTCAAAGACGGAAGGACCCATGTATGCAAACTGAAAAAGGCATTATATTGATTGAAGCAAGCTCCCAGGGCTTGGTACGGAAGGATTGACAGTTTCTTAACAAGCATGGGCTTTACCAAAAGTAAAGCTGACCCCAATATTTATCTTAAAGTGATGGATGATGAACCTGTTATATTGCTGTTATATGTAGATGATATTTTTCTAACCGGAAATGAGAATCAAACCATTGAAAGCAAGAAGAAGCTTTCTTCAGAATTTGAAATGAAAGATCTCGGATTAATGCACTACTTCTTAGGCCTAGAAGTGTGGCAAGAGCCAAAAGGAATCTTTCTAAATCAAGGTAAGTATACTGTGGAGATTCTCAAAAGATTTGATATGTTGGAGTGTAAAGCCATGGCCACTCCCATGGACTCCAACCTGAAACTATTAGTTAATGATTCATCAGAACTAGTGGACATAACCCTATATAGACAAATCATTGGATCATTGATGTATTTGACAAATACTAGGCCGGATATATGCTTTGCTGTAAATACCCTAAGTCAGTATCTAGTAGAACCTAGAAAGGTTCACCTTATAGTTGCAAAGCATATAATGAGGTACCTAAAAGGTACAATGGACTTTGGCCTATACTATCTTGGAGGTAATGAACTCAAGTTACGTGGTTACTCAGATTCTGATTGGGCAGGTAGTGTCCCAGACAGAAAAAGTACTTCAGGCGGATGTTATGGCCTTGGATCTGCCATGATCTCCTGGTTCAGCAAGAAACAATCTAGTGTGGCCCTCAGTACTGCTGAAGCAGAATATATAGCTGCTTGCTCTGCCAGCTGTGAAGCAGTGTGGCTTCGGAAACTCTTATCTGAAATTTTTGACTTAGAAATGGATCCCACTGTGATTATGTGTGATAATCAAAGCTGCATTAAGATGACTGAAAATCCTGTGTTCCATGATAAGTCAAAACACATTGAGATCCGTTACTTCTATATACGAGACATGGTGCAGAGAGGAGCCATCAAGCTCGAGTACATAAGCACTGAGGATCAGATTGCTGATATCCTGACTAAACCCTTGTCTCGAGTAAAGTTTGAACACTTCCGAGACATGCTTGGCATAGTCCAGAAGGACCCTCCTCGAAAGGGGGAGTAGTATAGTATTTGATAACAATTTTGTTTTGTTGCACTTAGCTACTTACAATTATTTAGATTTAGAACTCTTTTATATCTTTTATTTCTATGGATAAATATTTTTTATATTAGATGTATTAGTAAGAATACATGCTAGATGTATACATGTTTTGGTGTGATGTATACATGTTTTGATGTTAGATGTATTAGTGAGAATACATGCTAGATGTATACATGTTTTGGTGTGATGTATACATGTTTTGATGTTAGATGTATTAGTAAGAATACATGCTAGTTGTGATGTATACATGCTCTGATGATTAGATGTATTAGTAAGAATACATGCTACATGTGATACATGCTCTTGGATATTTGTACCTGTATAGATGAGAATACAGAAGGGGATTGGATCATCCCTGGACTTTCAGTCCTAAAGAGAGCCGTGGACGTGAGGTCTCCGAGAATGAAGTCCTTGGTGGACAGTTGAGGGGATTGGATCATCCCTGGACTTTCAGTCCTAAAGAGAGCCGTAGATGTGAGGTCTCCGAGAATGAAGTCCTTAGTGGACAGTTGAGGGGATTGGATCATCCCTGGACTTTCAGTCCTAAAGAGAGCCGTAGACGTGAGGTCTCCGAGAATGAAGTCCTTAGTAGACAGTTGAGGGGATTGGATCATCCCTGGACTTTCAGTCCTAAAGAGAGTCGTAGACGTGAGGTCTCCGAGAATGAAGTCCTTAGTGGACAGTTGAGGGGATTGGATCATCCCTGGACTTTCAGTCCTAAAGAGAGCCGTAGACGTGAGGTCTCCGAGAATGAATTCCTTGGTGGATAGTTGAGGGGATTGGACCATCCCTGGACTTTCAGTCCTAAAGAGAGCCGTAGACGTGTGGTCTCCGAAAAGTGGGGATTGTATCATCCCCGGACTTAGGTCCCTGAATTGATCCGTAGACGTGTGGTCTCCGAGAAGTGGGGATTGTATCATCCCCGGACTTAGGTCCCTGAATTGATCCATAGACGTGTGGTCTCCGAGAAGTGGGGATTGTATCATCCCCGGACTTAGGTCCCTGAATTGATCCGTAGACGTGTGGTCTCCGAGAAGTGGGGATTGTATCATCCCCGGACTTAGGTCCCTGAATTGATCCGTAGACGTGTGGTCTCCGAGAAGTGGGGATTGTATCATCCCCGGACTTAGGTCCCTGAATTGATCCGAAGACGTGTGGTCTCCGAGAAGTGGGGATTGTATCATCCCCGGACTTAGGTCCCTGAATTGATCCATAGACGTGTGGTCTCCGAGAAGTGGAGATTGTATCATCCCCGAACTTAGGTCCCTGAATTGATCCATAGATGTGTGGTCTCCGAGAAGTGGGGATTGTATCATCCCCGGAGTTCGGTCCCTGAATTGATCCGTAGATGAATGGTCTCCGAAAAAGTGATTTTATTGATGATGTGGTTACTTGTATCGGTAGGATACTTGTATTGACGATGTGGTTACTTGTATCGGTAGGATACTTGTATTGATGATGTGGTTACTTGTATCGGTAGGATACTTGTATTGATGATGTGGTTACTTGTATCGGTAGGATACTTGTATTGATGATGTGGTTACTTGTATCGGTAGGATACTTGTATTGATGATGTGATTACTTGTATCGGTATGGATACTTGTATTGATGATGTGGCTACCTGTATCGGTAGGATACTCGTATTGTTGATATGGTTACTTGTATTGGCATGAATACTTGTACTGCTGATAGTGTGATGACGATGCTACTGATCGTGTGATGACGATGCTGCTGATCATGTGATGACGATGCTACTGATCGTGTGATGACGATGCTGTTGATCGTGTGATGACGATGCTACTGATCGTGTGATGACGATGCTGCTGATCGTGTGATGACGATGCTTCTGATTGTGTGATGACAATGCTGTTGATCATGTGAAGACGATGCTGAAGATCGTGATGTTGATGATGATGTTGACATTGATGTACCAGTAACTGTTTGAGTTACTGATGAAGAAAAATTGAAGAAAGCTTCCGATGATTTATAGATGTATCATGTATAGTGACTCCTTGCTCCTGCAGATGCTGTTATAATATCCTTCTCGTTAAGGGGGAGTGTTGAATATTGTAACTTCAAAGAATATTATATTTGTATATTATTTATTCTGGAGATGTTCCATACCTCCGATGTGATTATACTATGAATCCGGAGATGTTTATTCCTCCGAGAAGTTGTGGTAACTAGGGTTATTAGACCCACCATGTGGGGGTTGGCCCAGTCAGTTATAATAGGGTATTTAACCTAATGGTTAAATACGAGCCTACATGTACCTGTGTAAAATATATGTCAAAGTAGTGTATAAATAGAGGAGGTGTGTTCCTCATTATACACATTCACTCACTTGTGGAAAAGTGCGCACTTGTCTGGGAGATCTGCTAAGGAGACAAAGAAGGAAGGAGCACATCTTGTATTTTGGTTGATCATCTTATTGAGGAAAGCTTTGCTGGGTTTTCTACCCCATGAGGGTTTCCCAGGGTATATTGTGTGTCTATCTTGTGATTGTGTTTCTTTCAGTTATCTTGCTTGTCTATTTGGTTTAAACTTAACATTTTCTTCGCAATCCCACATGCCACAAGGATCCATTATATTTTTGAGGTTGTGGCTTAGCCTATCGTGGTTTATTAAGGAATTGTACAATGTCTTTTAAAAGGTGGAGGGTTTCTCATTACAATCCAACCCTAGTGCTATCCACCCACTTTCCTTGCTGAACAAGAATTGGTACAATATTATTAGGATAGGTGGTATGAGGGTTGAGTTGGAATTTCCTTCATTTTTTAGTTTGCAATATTGTAGGGGTGTGAAGAACCTGCAATAATTAATTAATGCAAATACACAAGATATCAGAAATAACAGAACTCAGAATCACTTTTATATTGATCACGGGCCACTTCGAGGGGGCAACCTCCTTTGAGCAAGCTCAATACAATTAACTTCACGGTGCCTTCAATGACCTCAACACACACTTATATACTAAGTCTATGCCCAATACTATGAGTCAAAACCATGGGACATATAATACTATGGGACGACTTACAAAGCATATGCGTCCAATACTATGGATCAATACTATGGGCTAATATAAACTACGGATCAACAAATACTACGGGACGACTTACAAAGCATATGCGTCCAACAACAATATACTAACATAGTAAAGAGAAGGGTTGACATAGGTTCCTAACATCCCCTCTCCCTTAGAAAAAGCTTTGTCCTCAAAGCTTTGGTTGGAGAAATTGCTGCAGAATCTGAAGGAGTGGTTCCCTGGTAGCATCCGCGAGTTGCATTTCAGGCCACTGATGCCTTTGGAGTGTCAAGGAGGATTGCTTGGAAGACTGTAGATGAAGAAGAACCATGTCAGCTGCATGGACAATGCGCTCAGAACGGTGCTGATCGGCGTGTTGTTTCAGGCGAATTCTGGCCATGTGAAGATTGTCCTACAGAATGAGAAGAATCTGATCGCGGTTTCGAAGAACTGAGTCAATTTCCTAAACTGGGGAGCTGCTAAGGGTGTATGGAAGAAGAACTGGTGGTGTTTTTCCATAGACTGCTTCATATGGTGTCCTTTGAGATGTGATATTGTACCACTAGAGTGCGGCTAGGAAATCCATAGAAATAGTTGGCCAAAGCTGTGTAGGGATGGGCAAGGATTTGAGCAATACCAAAAGGAGTGTCATTTCACCCTTGTTGACTTGGAAAGTATCATCGTCAACTACCATTTGTTGATTTCTCATTTGTAGTCCCTGCCAAAAGAAGTTACATTGTTCCCGGTCATACATTTTGTAGAACCCAAAGTGCCCTGTTGATGAAGAAGCATGGAGTTCATAGAAGAGATAGCCCTGTTGAACATATTGCAACCAATTTGGAACAAGCAGAGAAAGAGCTGTAAGAGGAAATGGGTCATCAATTGTGCGAGAAGGAGCATCTTCAACCATATTGTCCTTACCCTTCTGGTAAGTGGTCACATAGTCATAACCCATGATTTGGAGAACCCATTTCAGGTGTGCTGGGGAGGAGACCTGTTGTTCCAGGAAAGTTTCCAAACTCTGGAGATCAGCCTGGATGCAGAAATAATTCCCCAATAGGGATGGCTGCCACTTTTGTATTGCATGAAAAATAGCCATCATGTCCTGCTGAGATGTAGATGGGGAAAAATGCTTACCGGAAAGGTCTCGTGAAGGCGACAAGCCCACTGGTGCAACAAAGACACCTGCATATCTATCCAAGGAAGTAGTGGTGACCATTGGTGGGTGCATCTGAAGGGAATGGAGATGAGCAATGACACCATGTGAATTCTTCTTAAGGATCTTTTCCAGGCGATGTGAACTGATGATGCAGAGAGACCCTGGTTGTAAGCCCATAATTTTGTGTTGTGTCCAATTGGCTGAAAACTGCATCCAAAGTTCAGCAAAATCCCATAAGATGGGGCCAAGTGTGCATAACCATTGAACGCCCAAAACCACATCACATCCACCTAAGGACAAGGCAAACATGTCAGAGTGTATGTTATAATCTTCCATAGAGAGACGCACATTGTGACACTTCCCCTTGCAAGGTAAGGTGCCCCCATTGGCAACCATGACTTCAAAGTTGGAGCAAGGATGGACAAAACAATCAGCCTGTTTGGAAATCCGAGAGTCAATGAAGTTATGAGTGCTACCAGAATCAATGAGTATGGTAAGAGGGAGCTTCTCGAAGTATCCCCTGACCCGCATTGTTTGTGGGGTGGTGACGCCGGTTACAGCATTGAGAGAGATCTCGGGTGGGTCGTCCTAAGATGGGGTGTCAACAGGCAGGTGTTGAATGTCGACCTGATCATCTACTATATCTGTAGCTTCTTCACCATGTTCTGAGGAAGGCAGAGAATCCACATCCAAGAGATAGAGCTTTTGTTGAACACATCTATGTCCCCGAGTGAATTTCTCATCACAATTATAGCAAAGCCATTTTTCTCGACGTGCCTACATTTCTATTTCAAACAAATGCTTCATAGGAGTTGGTTGAGGAGAAGGCGTCATGGGAGGTCGTTGGGAACCCATATTTCTGAAGGGAACAAAGGTGGGTTTGGAGCATTGTTGAGCTGTGATCTTGTCCTCAACCAGCTTAGCCAACCCTAGGACTTCCATCATTGTGTTGGGACAAAACATTTTGACCTCTGAGCGGATTTCATCCTTGAGACCACTGATAAAACAACTCCTGTAGAATTCATCAGACAATCCTTCTATGTGATTGGCCAATTTCTCAAATTCTGTCTGATACTCTCTCACTGTGCCAATTTGGTGAAGTTTAGTGAGTGCTCCTGTGAAATCATCAAAAGCACTAGGACCAAATTGTGACAAAATGAGTTCGCAAAAATCTGGCCAGTTTGGCTTGGGATGAGCTTTGATGTACCAACAGTACCATTGAAGGGCTTCCTGTTCCAAATGAAAGGATGCAAGTGGAACTTTTTGGTCATCAGAAGTATTATGCAGATTGAAATATTGTTCTGCTTGATATATCCATCCAGTCGAATCAGTACCATTTAAGCGAGGAAAATCAAGCTTCGGCCCATGAAAATTGTGGGAAGAAGAGAACCCGGTGGCTGCAAAATATTTTGGCTGTCTGGTATTGTTCATGGCTAAATGCTGAAGATGGACGCTGAGAAATTTTTCATCCAGATCTTGGAGTTTGGTTTGGATGGCTACAAGTGCTTCCTCCATGGTGTGTGCTCCTGCACGGGTGACAACCATAACCAGGTTTTTTTTTTTTGGTGGAATGGGTAGAAAAACACAAACAGAAGCTGATTTAGTAAAGGGAAATTTGGATTAGGGAAACAATCTAATGGGTAATTGGGGTTTGACTAGATTTTGGACACTGTCGAAAGGACAAGAAGGCAAAAAGGGGGATTTCAGCAGCGGGGTGATAGAATGAGAAAATTTGGCAGAGAGGGACAAAGAAGCAGAATTCAGAAAGGAACTCTGTGGTAAAATTTGAAGGTGATTGGGTAAAATCTGAGGAAGTTATGGCAAACCCTAAAAATAGACAAATGTGAGATTTTCGGATTTGGGAAGGGGAATTGGGGATAGGATCCTCAGGAATGAAAGATGCAGAATGGGATGACAGGGGTTCCTCGAAAATTTCAAGGGAAACAGAGTGAAAACAAGGGAGATATGGAGAAAAAACTGAATTTTATACTTTCGACGTGGAAAGGATCGAAAACGGCTGGATCTGAAACGACGACTGGAGCTGGAACGACTTTCAGAATAGATCTGAAATGGATGAATCTGGAGCGGAAGTGATCGACAACAGTTCAACTGAAAATAGATATGGACCCCAGGTATGTACAGCTTCCTAACAGATCAGGTGTTTCACTCGGCCACTAATGTTGTCTGACAGCTTGCGTATTGGGGCAGTACCCTTCACTCCACGGCTCAGGTAAAACTGATAACTGCTTTGGCACAAATGACAACTCTTGGTTTACCTCACGGGTGGGAACTAGTCCATCGGGTAGGGGTCGTTGCCCTTTTCGCTGGCAGGTCCTCTCAATGGGCCAGCTACTTTGGCGTTCCTGTGGTACTCCTCACAATGAGTTTTAGGGCTTATGCCCAAGTACTTCCCACAGTTAAGCGGATAGGGATTATTCCCAAATCCGAAGCTGCAACAGATGCGAAAAAAAAAATTGGTAGAAATTCCACCCAACGAGCCCAAGAAAGTGCTATGATACCAGATGTGAAGAACCTGCAATAATTAATTAATGCAAATACAAAAGATATCAAAAATAACAAAACTCAGAATCGTTTTTATATTGATCACAGGCCACTTCAAGGGGGCAACCTCCTTTGAGCAAGCTCAATACAATTAACTTCACGGTGCCTTCAATTACCTCAACACACACTTATATACTAAGTCTATGCCTAATACTATGAGTCAAAACCATGGGACATATAATACTATGGGATGACTTACAAAGCATATGCGTCCAATACTATGGGTCAATACTATGGGCTAATATAAACTACGGATCAACAAATACTACGGGACGACTTACAAAGCATATGCATCCAACAACAATATACTAACATAGTAAAGAGAAGGGTTGACATAGGTTCCTAACAAGGGGAGAAGGACTCATCGTCTTATTGAGGTCACAACTCAAGATATGGTAGGTTCCTAGGGAATTACATGAGTCATTTAATAGATGGAAGTTTTCTCATTGTTTTTCAACCTCAACGTTATCCTCCCACATTCCTTGGTGAATGAGGATTGGTTCCCAAATTATGAGGATGGGTGGTAATAGATTTGAGTTGGAAGGTCCTCACCTTATTTTTTTGTAATTCCACAATTGGAAAGACACAATTTTCTTAAGTTTGTGGCTTAGCCTATGGTAAGTTTCTAGAGTATTGCAGTGTCATTTTAAATAAAGGTGGATATCCTCATTATTTATTTGTGCAACTACACTCTTCTTATCTGCATCGAATTGGATTTATTTGGTACGTAGGGAAATCACCTATGACACAAGTCTCCCATGAGATTTTGAACGAAATCTCATTGATATAATATATGATCAGGAAAGAGTTATAAAACGGTTAACCTTAAAGTGCCAATGTTATATTGAATTTAAATTTTAATTCTACAACATTAATTTTTTTGTTTCCCTCCATTGCAAATTTGGGGATTTTCATTTCCTTTTCATTATGTATGTCGAGAGTACAATTTTTATATTGAATTTAAATTTTAATTCTACAACATTCATTGGTATAGAGATACTTAAAAAGAATCTCCTATCATATCATGCTCTTATAATTTAGACGATGTATATCGTAAAATCAGATGGAAGCGTTTTTGCCAGTTACGGATATCCTTTGCCCGGATAGCCTCATTGTGGTAACTTCTCATGAGAAGCACAGGAATCTTAGAATCGTCAATTTATTATATGAAGGGTCTGACCAGACAAGACTCCGAAGTGCTCTTCTACTGCCATGCCTTCCATCAACACCCTCCACCATGAGAATTTGAAGATATGATAGGCAGGTTTGTAATGGAGTGTGATGGATTGCCATCATCTTTGAAGGTCTTTGGGGCTCTTGTTTCTGGAAAAGAAGAGTATTACTAGAACAAGATACTGGTTGAAATTCGTGAGAGACTTCCTGGTGAAATACAAGAGAGACTCAACATCGTTTATGAGTCACCAGATAAAAATGATCAGTCAATATTCTTAGATATTGTTTTCTTTTTCATAAGAGAAGAAATAGATCTGGCCAAAAGAATATGGGGTATTGTAGGGGTTGTACATCTGGAGGACAAGTGTCTGCTAGAAGTGGACAGTAAAAACAAGATAAAAATGCATGATCATATCAGAGATATGGGAAGAGGTATTGCGCAAGGAGGATCAATACCGCGTCATCTGTCTGAGATGCATCATCTCTCTCAGATTGATGAAGTTTTGCAGCGATCACCAGCTGTCAGTGCTTCATTCCTTCAAACCTTTGTCTTCACTTCATAATCTACTTTGATGGAGGAAGTACAGAGAATCTTGTGTCGATAGAGGTCATTGACAAGTTGGGTTTTAGATGTTGGGAACAACCAAATCCATACAAGATATCATGGTTGCAGAAGGGTCACCATGTGAAGGTAACCAAACAGTGCTTGATAAACTTAAAGGTTGGGAAGCTTGAAGACAATGTACTGTGCAACGTAATCCCAATGGATGCATGTCATTTGTTGTTAGGAATACCATGGAAATATGATCGGAATATGATCTATGATGGTCGATCCAACACAATCACAGTGTGGAAAAATGGCACCCGGAGGATGCTAAAGTCGAAGCAGGACGATCAAGCTGACTGCAAGCAGGGCGAGAGTGACTATTGGGAGAAGCAAGTGCTGATGTGCCCAACAAAGGAATTCCTCGTAGAGGAGGAGAAACAGTAGGGATGTTTCACCATCATTCTGAAGGGACCATGTGTCGAGAGGTCGACAATGAAGAGAATTCTGGTCGTAGTCAAAAAGATGCTCGATGAGTTTCGAATCATAGTAGTCGATGAAGGACCGACATGATTGCCACCGACAAGAATCATATCCCATCAATTCAACTTGGTTCTAGGATCAAGTTTTCCAAACAAGGAACCACATAGAATGACTCTGACAGAGGGTCAGGAACTCAATCGACAAGTCCAGGAGTTGTTGGATAGAGGATTGATCAGAGAGAGTCTAAACCCGTGTGTGGTACCAACAATACTAGCACCAAAGAAGGGTGGAGAATGGAGGATGTGTACAGACTCCAGAGCTATCAACAAGATCATGATCAAGTACAAGTTTCCATTTCCCATAATGGACGACTTGATGGATTGCTTGAGTGGAGCGAGATACACCAAGATCGACTTGAAGAGTTTTTATCACCAGATCAGGTTTAGAGAAGGAGATGAATGAAAGACAACATTTAAGATGAAGGGCAAGCTGCATGAGTGGTTGGTGATGTCGTTCGGATTGACTAATGCACCCAGTACATTCATGCGGTTGATGAATGAAGTACTGAAGCCATTCCTGGGAAAGTTCGTCGTAGTGTATCTAGAAAACATTATGATATTTAGTCGAACCAAGATTGAACACTTGGAGCACATTCGACAAGTATTGCAGAAGTTGCAGGAAGAGAAGTTGATGGTGAACCTACAAAAGTGCTTCTTCATGAAGGAATAACTGGTGTACTTGGGATTTGTAATCTCGGGTAAAGGGTTGGTGATGGACCCATAGAAGGTGAAGGCAATATTGGATTGGCCAGAACCGACAAGCACGAAAAGAGTCCAAAGTTTCTATGGACTTGCTGATTTCTATAGGAAGTTCATCAAAGGATTCAGTCAAATATGTGCACCATTGACCGAGTGCATGAAGAAAGGGGAGTTTAAGTGGACAGAAGCTGCCTAGAAATATTTCGACAAGTTGAAGGAAAAGGTGACTGGGAGCCCGGTTTTAGAGCTCCCAAATTTCGACAAAGTTTTCCAAGTTGATTGCAATGCGAGTGGAATAGCAATTGGAGCAGTGTTGAGCCAGGAGGGCCGACCAATTGCATTTTTCAGCGAGAAGTTGGATGAAGCGAAGAAGAAGTATTCATTCTACGACAAGGAGTTCTATGCTATTGTGCAAGCGTTGAAGAAGTGGAGGCATTATTTGTTTCCCAGGGAATTTGTGTTGTACATGATCACCAAGCACTGATGTACTTGAACACTTAGTCGAAGTTGAATCAACGGCACATGAACTAGGTCGAATTCCTGTAGGGATATACCTTCATGTTACGACATAAGTTGGGAAAGTCAAACAAGGTTTCCGACACGCTAAGTCGAAGAGTTGGATTGATGAACACGACGACAGTCCAGGAAACAGGAATAGAGTTGGTGAAGACAGAGTATGAGGCCGATGAGGATTTTGCAAAAGCATGGAAGGTGAGTTGCGAACCATGGAGTGCCGACAAGACGCCATACTTGGATTATTTCATCCAAGAGGGATACGTATTCAGGGGACAACAGTTGTGTATTCCTAGAGTATCCATGAGGGAGAAAATAAATCGAGAGCTGCATAGTGGCGGATTAGCAGGTCATTTTGACATCGACAAGACCAAGGCGTTGGTCGAAGAAAAGTATTATTGGCCAGGAATGACAACAGATGTCGGTAAGTGGGTACGACAGTGTCAAAATTTCCAGTTTGAAAAGGGAAGAAGTTAGAATATGGGGCTGTGTGCACCATTACCAGTGCCGAATACCCCATGGGAGCACCTGAGCATGGATTTTGTGCTAAGATTTCCCAAGACGCAGCAAGTTAATGACTCAATCTTTGTTGTAGTCGACAGATTTTATAAGATGGCACACTTTATTCAGTGTCGGAAGACAAGTGACGCTACAAGCATTGCTTTACTATTCTTCAAGGAGATAGTCATATTGCATGGGTTGCTAAAGAGTATAACGTTGGACAGAGATACCAAGTTTATGGGCCATTTCTGGAGAACCCTATGGAAGAAACTAGACACAAAGTTGCAGTTTAGCTCGACATATCATCCAAAGACAGATGGACAGACCGAGGTGGTGAGCAGAAGTTTGGGAAACCTTCTGAGATGTCTGGCGACCGACAGACCCAAGCAGTGGCAGAATGTGTGGGCGCAAGCAGAGTTCACATACAACAATTCTTTGAATCAGTCGATAGGTATGAGCCCATTCCAAATTGTTTAAGGACGAAACCCACATGGAGTGGTGGATTTGGTTGAGATACCGACAGAAATCAGGAAAAGTCCTGATGCAGAAACATTCACATAGCATATGAAAGAAGTGCATGAAGATGTGCGAAAATGCATTGAAAAGAGAAACACGACATACAAGTTGAGAGCCGATAGGAAGAAGAGGATACAGTCATTCAGCGAAGGAGACTTAGTCTATGCACACTTGGGGAAGGAAATATTTCCGACAAGAACATAAAACAAGCTAAAGCTGAAGAAGATTAGACCACGTAATATTCTGAAGAAGATTTCAGACAACGCTTATGTGTTGGATCTGCCAAAGAAATTGAGCATATCACCTACGTTCAATGTCTCAGATATGTACAAGTATGAGGAAGGTTCAACCAGCAGCAGCACAGAAGTGTCGGACATCGACTAGACGATGTAGATTCCAGGTCAACATGACAAGGATGAAATTGCCGAAGTGTTAGAGGAATGCGAAGTCAGACAGACGCGGAGTTCGCGAAAGTAAGAATACTTAGTCCGATGGAAGGATGATGAGTTGAAGGAGGCGAAATGGTTTTCCGAAGAAGAATACATGATACTGATGGAGCAGTCAAGTTATTTTTCACATGGGGAGTCTAATGCAGGAGCATCAGGACCTAGGAAAAATAGCCAAAGTTGATTGACAGGAGAATTCAAGTAGGGGGATTTCCAATGACCACGGGTGCGAAGGAAGATTGGTTGTCGAAGCCAAGTAGTCGAGCAGAAGCTGTCGAAGTGCGGTCGACAGGAGGAAAAGGTCGAGGGTCAACAAGTCTGATGTCAAAAGATGTCAGAATTGTAGCGAAAGAGGTCAGGTGTCGATGGGTTTTCGAACAATGACACCCATAGATTGCGGTGAAATCCAAGTGTGGAGGACGGGGCAGACTGGAAATCGTAGAAGTTAAGTGAAACCGACAAGTAAGGTCGAAGGTGACGAAGTGCAGTATGGCCTAATAAGGAGATGGGGTTGACAACTGTAGCTGATTCAGAGATGCAAAAGTCAAGGAGAAGTACTTAGTAGCAGCTGGAGGTTGTTGAGGAAGTTATGAGCAGTTATGAAGGTGGTCGGGATCATGACAGATGTCACCACGGCAATAGGTTGTGCAACAAGACCAGAGGGTGTTGACAACTGCAGGTCTTTAGTATCTAAATGATTCGACGAACAGAGGAAGAGTGTCTCGGGGAATGGAGTGACCTCGGGAAGAGCAACAACATAGTAGAAGAGCGGTGCGAAGGCACATAATAGGGGACCCGATCCATTTCTCATCGTTCAACAGAGAACTAGGAGAGGGAGAAGATCACACACAGCCGAGAACACACTTAGAGACAGATTTTCATTTATGTATGTAATAGGCTACGACCGACTAGTTTTAGAGATTGCTTTGTATTTTCACATTGTAATTTGATTAAGCTTAACAGAATCTAGCTTCTAGCATTTAGTTCACATTCAGTCTGTGTGAGCACCTGTGTGTTGTTGTGTGTCATAGTTAAGCAAGAGGCCCCTAGTCGGGACCGACCTTGTGCCACTTTTCCACTTTCTAAATCAGTCACTCTTAGTCATCTTTTTTTATAACAATTTGGCTTTAAGAAATACCTAAGGTGTTTGAATCCATTTTCCAGAACTGACATGTGATAAGGAAAAAGAATGGCAATTTGTGAACAAGTACCTGAATCATCATAGTTATACAAAAATAGATACTTGTGAGGACACTTCCATTATCGAGGCTACCCAAAAAGAGGATACTATGGTACAATAATGTTGCCTTTCACCAACAAAACCTCGTCGAAATACTAATACATAATTCACAATCAATAAGTGTGTGATAAAAAGAGAATGAGAGATTCTCTATGGTCTCAAGAGATTTGGAAATTAATTTTATTGTGAATATGGAAAGAAACACAAAATAATATTATTAATGAAACTATGTACTTATCATTAATGACACTATGTAAAAAAATGATAATATGCATTACCATTAATGAAAACTCTAATTCAAAGATTAGATGTAATTTGTCACTTCATGATATAACAAATTTTAAATATTCAGCAAAATAATTTATATTTTCAAAATATTACATTAAATATATAAATATCATACAACATTAAGAAACACTATAAATTTGTTTTAAAATTAATATAAAGTCAAAGTTTATTTATGATCAACTTATTGTTATATTCCCTACTTTAACAGGGACTAATAATAAAAACAAACAAAAATAATAATCTATACCTTACTGAAACTAAGAATATCATATTAAACCAAAAATATCCATATAATTCAAGAGATGTTATTAGTTTCCACTTAAGGTTCCTCAATTTATGGAGAGCCAAATATAATCTGTATATAAAAAATTACAAAATCTAATAGTTGATGCTGTAATAGTAGATGCATGTTAATATTCATGGACTTATTAAGTATATCTATATAATATCATATTAAATAAAAAATATCCATATCTTTTGTTTTTTTTTTGTATAAGCTGCAGATTATATTAGATTAAAAAAAGAGTACAAAATAGAATACAGTCCTTAATGGCCTGGCCCGAAGGTGCCATCCATGTTTTTCGAGAAAGTTCATGACAATCAAAATATCATACAAAAAAACCCTGTCTACAGAGGGGAGAATCTGAAGGAAATTGACAGAGTTTAAGGTCTTAGTAGCATTAAGCTGACTACATATACATAGTGGGACAAAAAAGACAAAAACAAACCACAGAAAAACCTGCTTAGACAGTAGCTCATGGCGCCTCTTCCAGAATGGGGCAGCTGTAAGGTGCATTGTCCCTCCACACTTTGTCTGAGATCAGGGGAGCGTTCTCCTCCATAGAATCCGAAGAACTAGGTGACATTACCGACTTGACAGGCAAGGGAGCAGTTTTCCTTGGCATCATAGGGATGAAGGCTGACTGTTCCTTTCGAGTGTGCTTCGCTAGAATAGGGCCTAAGGTTTAGGGGATGGGAAATGAAGCCTGATCTTTCTCCTTGCCTTTTGTTTGAGCCTTCCCGTGTGTCAGTCCTACATAGTTTCCACCTGGGTTGAGGTTGTCCAAGACAAGAGTTGAATTCAGAGCAGCAATAGAAGAGGTGGCTCTAGGGGTGGTGCTTCCAGAGCGAAAGTCACGGCCGAAGGAATGGGTAGTGGCGTAGGAGTCCTAGCTTTGGGTGTTGTGCAAGGTGGCAAGGGTGGTGGCCCAAATTGGTGGAGTGGCAAGAAGAGACTGAGTTTCCTGGTGAGCAGAGACCCAATTAGATTGCATGTTTTCCATCAGCTGCCCCATCATGTTCTTCACCAACCAGTACGGGTCCCAAGTCAGCTCTTGCTGTCCAGGTGCCATGGTTTCTACATTGATCCTAGCTTCCCAATTGTCTAGTAGCAGAGGGATTGGGATGGAGATAGCGAGACCATAACCCTGTTTTAGAGGAGCTCCCTTCTGTTCATTGGATTTCTTTGTGCTTTTTGCTTTGGCCCGCTTAGTTCTGCCCATGGTGAATACAAGAAGGGTGATACTAACACAGGAGTGGGCTTGCAGGTAGCTGAGGTTGTAGAGATTTTCGAGTGAAGAGAGAACGATGCTGAGAGCACAGAGTGCCTAGAGAATGAGGTGTTCAGAGTACCTCATTGAACAAGCAGACAGATGAGCTTCTCCTTGAGCCCTGTGCCCATGGTTCACACGCAGGAGGATCATATTGGTCAGAGAGGCTGAGGAAATGTTGGAGGTAGGCTTATTAACTAGCCTCAGCGTTTGAGGTCGTTTCAGTGACCTCAGCATGGATATGCGTGTGGCTATGTGTCACTGGGTTATATCCATCTGGCTGCATGGTGGAGCTGGCACCTGCATCTGGGGAAATGAAATCATTGTTCGCCAAGGTTTGGCACCTACGCAGTATGTCCTTGGAAGATGCATCAGAAGGGATGTTATCCAAGTAGGTGGTGTTGCATTTGATTCCTTCATTAGCAATGTAGTCTGCGAGTGAATTGGCTTTTTATTTGACATGGTGAAAAGTCAGAGAAATGGCAGTGTTGATGGAGCTAGCGAGGTCATGGAGTCTCTGCATTAATCTCCAGCTTGGAGAGATTTTGTCGGCTCTGGCTCCATTGTGGAGTTTACTAGCAAGACGAAGAATGATTTTCGAGTCCCCTTCGATGATGAGTGGAAGATACTTGTGTCGGTGAGCACATTTAAGGCCTTCTAAGAGTCCAGAGAGTTTCGCTGCATTGTTGGTGTCGTGGGCGATGTTGCCCATATAAATGATCTTGATGGCTCCAATACTGTCCCTGATGGTTCCTCCAAAACATGTAGCACCAGGATTTCCCTTAGAGGTACCGTCAAAGTTGAGCTTGAAGAAACCAGAAGGAGGGGGGCTCCAATGGGTGGGGTTGGGCATGGAAGCAAGAGGGCCGCATGGAGAGCAGTGGGCGGAGTGAAATGTGAGGTTCCATCCCGAGAGGATGGAGCATTCAAGGGGAAGGGTGGGTAGGTCTGAGGTGCTCCAGGGCTTGAGGGAGATGGTTTCCTGCAAATTGGTGGCAAGAATTGCCCAAATGTCAAGTGGTGGGATTTTTCTGGAATTGAAGATTCGGCGATTGCATTCTTTCCAGATGTTCCAAACTAACAATCCAGGGATGAGCTCCCATATTCTATTTAGGAGAGAACTTTGGTAAGGTTTGGGATCCCAGGTGGCAATGGTCTGGACAATATTTCCTCGATTTCTATTGGTTCTTCTGCAGAGGAGAGCCACTTTGTCCAAAAGATTGCTGGCATAGTCACAGGAGTTGAGAAGGTGATCCATGGTTTCAGGGTGTTCCTCACACATGGGACACCAAGAGGGTCCTTGAATGCCTCTTTTCTAGATGTTGTCCCAAATGAGAATGTGTCTGTGGGAAAAGAGCCAAAGGAACGAGGAGGTTTTTGGCCAAAGATGAGTCTCCCAAATTTTCTTCGAAATGACATTGGGTTGTTCTTCAGGAGTGGCAGTGAGAATAAAGTAGGCCTCTTTGGTGGAGAAGGTGCCTGTAGGAATATGCCCCCATCAGAGAATGTCAGGATCATTGCTAAATCTGATTTGCCTGCTTTGGAGATTCTTCCAGAGGAGCTCAGCGTTGTTTGCTCGAATTGGTGGTGTCCAGAGCGCATGATGTTTCCAGGTCCTAGCAGTCATTTCGTTGGAAGGAATCCAATAGTCCTGAATAGTGCAGCAATTGCTAAGATTGTAGTGGTCCTGGAGGTAAGGAGAGAGAGCCAAAGAATGCAGGGGTAGGAGTTGCTGCCAGGAATCATACCAGAAGAGAGCTTGTTGACCATTGCGAATTTCCTAGAAACTATGTTGCTGAATAGTAGCTCTTTGACTATTTGCAGCCCTCCATATGAGAGATCCAGGAGGATTCTGATCAAAGAGGATTCTGAGGTGGTTCTGCCAATTACCTACATATTTGTCATGCCACAGGTTGGCCCAAGGCGAGTCAGATTCAGTTACCCATTTCCACCAAATTTTTGTTGAAAAGACGTTATTGTTGATTTCTGGATCCCGGAGCCCAAGTCCACCTTGATTTTTTGGGGTGCAGAAGGTGTCCCACTTGGGATTGTTGTGTGTTCCGCCCCAAAGGAAGGATTTCTGAATTTTCCTCATTAATTTTAGGACCCACTTGGGGGTGACTAGGACTAAGAAGAGATAAAGGGGCATTAATTGAAGGACCGACTTGAGGAGGACCAATCTTCTAGGAAAGTTGAGAGAGCGGAACGTCTAGGAGGAAATTTTTCTTTCAATCTTGTCCAGGAGCTCCCTCTAAGAGGATTGTTTGACGGCAGAGTCAAACAGAGGAGCTCCCAAGTATTTGGAGGGGAGAGAGGCAACTGAGTAGCCAAGGATTCTGGATATGTTCCTTTGCGTGATGGGATCAGTATGGAAAAATAAGAGTTGATATTTTTCAAGGTTAATAGTTGTGCCAGAGGTGTCAGAATAGGTTTGGAGGATGCGTTTCAAGGTATGAGCTTCTTGAACCGAGGGAACGAAAAAGAGGAGGTTATCATCTACAAACTACTGGTAGACAGTGGGTGGGTTACCATGTAAGGAGAGGCCGCGAAGGGTTCTTGAGGAAACATGAGCTTTAAGCATATGCCCCAAACCTTCAGCCATGAGGATGAAGAAGAAGGGAGAGAGGAGGTCTCCTTGTCGAATGCCTCTAGTGGGGAAGAAAGTGGAGGAAGGGTGGCCATTTACGAAGATTGAGAAGAAGGCGGAGGAAGTGAGGGACATAATCCAGGTGATCCATTCTTGACAGAATCCGAAAGCCAAAAGAATCCTCTCAATGAACTCCCAACTGAGTTTGTCAAAGGCCTTGGAGAGGTCCAGTTTGATGAGCATCCCAGGTATTTTTTTTGCTTTTAAGGAGTGAATTACTTCATGTGCTAAGATGATGCCATCAAGAATCTGATGTCCTTCCACATAGCCAGTTTGTTCTGGGGAGATGAGAAGCGGGAGGAGTACCTTGAGGTGGTTGGAAACAATTGTCGTTATGATTTTATAGACGACATTACAGAGAGAGATGGGGCAGAACTTTCCCGAAGTGGTAGTGCTATTTTCCTTGGGGATGAGGGTGAGATGAGTGGCATTGAGTGCTGGGAAGACCCATCTTTTGGACCTGGATTCTTCAACCACTTCAAGAACCTCTTGCTTTAGCATGTTCCATCCGATTAACAACAGTCTCTAATTCAACCATGGTGATTTCTTTCATAAGATTGGCATTGTGCTCCGGGGTGAGAATGTGATGGATGTGACTGATCACCTGGTCAATAGCTTGTGATCTGTTGGCATTATCCTCTGTGAGTAATGTTCCGAAGTGATTGGTTATCTCATTTTCAATTTCTCCTTGATCTTGAAGGATTTTTCCATCCACAGATCGAAGAGAGTTGATTCTGTTGCGCATTCTGTGTTGAATGGTGGTGCGGTGGAAAAAAGTTGTGTTTTTTTCTCCTTCCTTAAACCATTTTATTCTGGATTTCTGTCTCCAGAGAGTTTCTTCTTGTTCACATCTGGCATTTAGTTGCTTTAGTCGATCTTTCTCTTTGAGTTTTAGTTCATCAGTGTGACCCTGTTCCATAATGTCCTGTTGAATTTGTTCCAGCTCCTTTTCAAGATCGCTTTTGGCAGTAAAGATGTTGCTGAAGGTTGTCTTGTTCCAGATTTTTAGTTAGGCTCTGAGCTTTTTGAGTTTCCTGTGGAGTATGGCCATTTTGGACCATCCTTCAGCCTCCATGTTGCTCCACCAATACTGAAAAGATGGGTGAGTAAGCCAAAAAATTTCAAAACAGAAGGGGCGGAATTTCTTCAAGCCTGAGTGTTCCCATTTGAGATAGATCAGCCAGTGATCCAATCCAATAGACGGCAGTACCGTAGTAGTAAGAAGACCTCCAGAATTCATAAAGTTTTTCATGACCAGGAAGCAGTCAAGTTGAGATGCAATCTGGTGGATCCCTCCTTTGCGATTGTTCCAAGTGAAGAAGACTTCAGAAGGTTGAAGGTCAATGAGTTCATAGTCAATGATGCAATGTTTGAACAGATGATCCTCCAGGGTGAGGAAGCAACGTCCTCCTTTTTTTCCCTGAAGGGAGGTTAAGAGATTGAAGTCTCCTCCCAAGATAAGCAGAGAGTCAGGATGGAGGTGGGTGAGCCAGGAAATAGAATTGAGGAATGAGAGCTTGGCATTGGGTTCTTGGGGTCCATAAACATTGATGAGATGACCCACTAGATTGGTACCAAGAATGTAGAAGGAGGCAGAGAGGGTGTGGGTTATGGCAGTGAAGTCATTAAGGGTGAGAGTGGAGGGGTTCCAGGCGATGGAAATACCTCCCGAGGCACCTTGACCATCATTTGCTACCACTTGGAAACCCTTCTAGAGATTTGTTAACAGGGAGTGTACTTTCTCATGAGAACATTTGGTTTCTTGGAGAAAAATGACAGAGGGTGCATCTTGCATGATTTTGCGCTTGATCATACGGTGCTTAGTGGGTCCATTGAGCCCTCTAACATTCCGTTATCTGGGCATATTGCCTTGATTCAACTAGTTTGGTGCCTAGGAGGATGATTCTCTGGAGGTCTATTTTTTTGCGTCTCTTTGCATTTTTAGTTTTTCTTTTTGAGGGAGGTTCTGGACTCCAAGTTTGAGATGCTTAAATTTACTCAAAGCTTCTTTCAGGAGCTGGATCTGTTTGAGAGAGATGGTGTTGAATGCTTTTTTGGTGCATGCATCTTCCAGGCCCATGAGGTCAAGGTCTCCTATTCCTAGATCAATCATTTCACCATCCATTTGAACTTCTAGTTCTTGACATCCTACTGGCTACTCAGTATCATTCCTCGTAGAGATGTGTTTCTCCTTGTTCATTTCTTTGATAGTCAAGGGTTGCTCTTGGAGATTCTCAGAGGGTTGCGAAATGATATGTTGGGTCTGATCCATGGTGTTAACACCCAAAAAGTGCTCACTAGCTCATTTCCTTATTCACATGATCCATTTGTCCACTTTTCCACCATTTGAGCCTCTAACGCCATCAAAAGGTCACCAAAAGACCATGATACACCCCTTTTTCCCCTCAAAATGAATATTTTTCTTCAAAAAACATAAAAAATCCTAAAAAAGGGTCCAGAATTCCCAAAAATATTAAAAAGGGAATAAAAATATTCAAAATATTCAAAAAAGGAAAAAGGAGGGAAAAGGTACCTAAACCATGTTGGTCAATACCACTGTTTTCCTCAAAACCATAATGGTATTCCCCACCACCAAAAACTATAAAAATGTGGTAGGGGCTCCTCACTTTCCATCCATCCATCATCCTATCCTCATGCTGTCAAAATCTCTCATGAGTTCTTGACCATTGTAGCAATCTTGGAGAAGAGACCATTTGAGCCTGGAGCATCTCACCCTTGGAGCTGCTCAACACCACAACATCCTCACCATTTGAGGTATTATAATACAAAAGTTATTTTTTGTTTTGTTTCTTGTTCTTGTTCTTAAATCTTTTCAAGTTTATTGTTATATGCACATGTGAGATTCAAATTTATAATTGTTTTTACTTCTATATTGAAACTGCTATCACATTGTTGATAGGTGCCCATTGCACTAAGCTTGGTTGCAAAATCAAGCCAACAGTTTTTGGCAACTCCGCTGGCTTCGAATTCTTAGATCTCAGTTTTTTGCTTTAGATCTTAGTTTTTCTTAGTTTTAATCATTTTTATTCGTAGATATGCCATCCTAGACAGTAGATCCATTGTTGTTCTAGATCTTGGCCCCTTCTATTGTCATTAACAACCTGAAATTTCCATTTTCGGGTTCATTTTTCAGTTTTCGCCTCGCGGTTTTTTGCCCGACAGTCGCACGGCTCATCGCGACCTTGCGGCTTTTTTCCGCGTGGCATGCCACGGCTTCGCGACCATTTTACGCGCTGCACATAACGGCTTCGCGGCCATTTGTCGCGCTGCACATCGCAACTGTGTGACCTAAACCCACGTTGCACATCGCGGCTTCACGGCCGAAACCCACGCTGCACATCACGACTGTGCGGCCGAAACTTGTACTGCACATCGCGGCTATTTTCCCAAAACCCGCGATGCAATTTTTTTTAATTCGGCCAATTTTTTGAAAATTATTTTTGTTGTATTTTCTGCCCATTTAGCATATTTTACAACATTGATTTTTCTGCATTTTTACAACCACATTAAATCTTTTACTATTTAGAATGCTCCATTAAAAGTCTTTAAAAAATTTCAGTAATTGAAAGAGAGATTTTTCTGCATTTTATTTAGATCAAGGTTTTATTGTTTATTTGCTCGATACTTTTCCCAAGCAACTTTTAAGAGATCCATTTATTTCTTTAAATATTTATGTTTTATGCTTTCCTTCAAATTATTTCAAAGATCCATTATTTTTGAATAGTTTTCCAAGCATTTACATTTCAAAAACGCCTTTATTTTTGCAAAACTGGAAGCGTCTTTTCTTTCATTTGTAATCAATCACCCAAGCGAGGATAATCAATTTTAGTTTAAATACCACACTTGCACCCAATCTACCACATAATTTAAACTGAGCCTTAAAATTTACCTTAAACTCAACAAACTTTTAACCCTACTTGGGGAGCACTTAAAAGAATTTTGTAGTTAAGTAGAATTGAGGGGATAGGTGTTCCAATAACACCCCTCAATTATTACATTTGCGACATAGTGGTTGTCCTCTATGGTACCAAAATCCCTTATAATTTTGACACAGTTATCAACCAATTTATCGGGAAGGCCTCTCCCTTAGGAGTGTTGAAGTAGCCAGACTGGTTCCGGAAGTCTAAGTGGAATACCGCAATCCATTCAGTAACCGAAGGATACCTTTCAAAGTTCTCAGTGTACACCCAAGAGGGTGTACAGCGGTGATAGAACCAAACTGCAGATTCACCCAACCGAACGTGTCATGAACGGGGTATCCTAGTTGCCACTCTTTAGGATTGTCTACCCGGTATCCCTCCCGGTAGGGGGATATCTAGCCGTTGATTCAACACTCTATATTGTCTGACTTGGATTTCATCACCTTCCAGAGGATGTAGTTTGTTGACTCACAATACTTCTAGTTAGGTGTTTGCATGATACATTACCCACCTTTGGTCTAGTAACACCCCTTTTTTCTAGAAACTGTTTGACTTTTGGTATTCTGACCAATTTTGTTGCATCCCTCCACTTATTATAGCACAGTTGCTATAATAAGTGCTTTTTGAGGTTGATTGTTTGCCTGAGAGCCTTTATTTTTTCACTCCCCTTTTGCACTCATTGTTGCATTAGGGTTTCGAGTTTTTTACATCACTACCTTACACTGAAATTTTTAAAAAAGATTTCTCACCATTGAGAATTTAAGACGATCTCGTCATCTTTAGGGTGAACCCCCTCAGTTCGGTATACTTGGCTCTACACATCACCGACGTAGAGCCTTATCCCTTGACTCAACACGTCATCGGCCAAACACACAGTCATCTGATTCTGACACGCCTCACTTCACATCTGATTCTGAGGCTCAATCCGAAAACCCTACTGAAATATCACCAACCAACCTCATGGATGGATCACAATATGACCCACTTTTCACCAGTACTATTGGAGATACATCCACAAACCCTTCTACTATTGTGCCATCCATGGTAACAACAACCCCTTTAGGCATGCCTAATATAGGGGACACTCCACCTTTAGGTATGACCAACACAGGACTACCTCCTATTATGGGTATGCCAAACATAGGAATCACACCACCTCTCATTACCACAACCTAGATCCCAGGAATTCCTGGCACTATTCCTAACCCTGTTGTAACCCATGTTGCACTTGGGAACGCTAGCCCATACCAAACCACAATGGTTGGAGGACACATACCTTCAATACCTAGCATACCCTTAGGGGCTACTGGACCACTACATAATGCCACCATTAATAGTTATGTCCCAGTCACTACGCCACACCCATCTTCTATTTTACCTTACATGGCTAGTCTGAACTTACCAGACCTAGCCAGGCTAACCAACGATCCTATCAGGCACAACCCTACATGGCCACCCATGCCTACAAAGCTCCCCTCAGACATCCCCAAGTTTGAAGGAAAACCTGGGGAGGATCCCCAAAACCACATAATGTCATTTCACCTATGGTGTTCATCTAACTCCATAGTGGATGACTCCATTAGACTGAGACTATTACAATGAACGTTCACTAGCTCTGCAGCCAAGTGGTACATCGAACAACCACATGGGACCCACCATACATTTACATCTCTCGCCTCCACTTTCCTTCAGTTTTTTTAGCTACCTATACGCTATGATGCAGGAGTTGAAATACTGTTGTCTTGCAGACAAAACACAGCTACCCACATCACCGACCATATCCATGAGTGGCGCAAGCGTCGTAGCCTCTGTAAGATAAAACTGGATGACCGTATATTTTTGGACTGGTTTCTTAAATCACTCCTACCCCTCATATCCAAATACATAGCTTCCGAATGACCCCAGTCAGAGGAAGAAGCTATCTTAAAAGCTTAGCAATTCGACCTGATTTATGCCCAGTCAGGCTATCTCTACACCATCATACTAGACGCCCCATGAGGCGATTCTTCACGCGGTGATGCTTCAAGGGCATCACATGCCGCTGATGGTATTATCAACCAAGTCACAGCACAAAATAAACCTTTTAGCATGGTGAGCACCATAAATGCCCCAGACCTCTCTAGGGCTACATCTGATTCTGGAGCGACAACTTCGTACGCTCCAACGAATCAGACTCATCACACTCATGGACCCTCTTGTCCACAACTTTACTATGGGAAAGCGCCATTGACATATGTAACACCCACATACTATAATCAACCGGACACCGAGAACCCAATTCATTTACCGGCACAACCAATGTATTACCCACAGCAAGCTACACCAGCCAACCCAACACATCCAATAGCTCAGGGTTACCAACAACCCCAACAGGCAATTGGACCACCTCCAGCCCCACCAGTTTATTATCCAACGCAATCTGCTCCCGCTCCTGCGGCACCCCAAAATCCTCCCACTATTCAAGGGCAAGTGTACAGACAACACAATCATCCCCAACATCAAAACAACCAACGCAACCAGGGTGGACAACAAAACCATGGAAGAGGACGTAACTACGGAAACAACCAACAACATAATCAAGGTCCACCACCTCCCAATCCTCCAAATAATAACAATGCTACTCCTCCCAACCAGAATCCTGATCGTCATCCCAAGCAGCCAAAAAACAATAACTTGAGAATAAACCATCCATGTTCTATATGTGGAGTCTATGGACACTACACTCATAACTGCCCCCATTTAGAGAAAGCACGTAAAATTTGGGCTGACGATGCCCAACGCCAGGGCCACACTAGACAGTCGGCTCCACTTAATCAACAACAACCCATGATATTACAAAACCCATTGCCAAACCAGGGAGTAGTAAATACTCGCCCTATGGATCCCCCACAACGATCTGCTACACTCCAGCAGCAAATCACCTATGCCGCAACTGATTATCAACATACAGATCTAGGCACACACCATTTATTAATGATGTCATCCAATGACATCAACCTCCAAACTCGTAGGAATCAGTACAGCCCACCCCCAAAAACTCCTCCCACTAACGCATCCACCTCCCTTCCACCAAATCAACCACTATGCATACCAAATATGCCATTGGACGGACGACCTAAAATCCCTCGCATCCCTTTGCGAAGGATTAACAACAATCCTAATGCTTGCGCAGCATCCAATTATAACGTCATGGAAGACCTAGCACAATCCCCCGCTACTATGTCTGCTTTAGAGGTACTGAAAACATGCCCTGCACAATGAAAACTACTACTATCCGCCATCGGAGGAGTAGACCCTGACGACACACACATGATGGCTTTCGACTTAGACCAAGCCGAACCTCGATTGCCATCAAATTTGGCTTTCCAAGTATCAGTAAACGTTCGAAACCTTTTTGTGCATCGATGCATCATCGATGAAGGAGCTTCAACCTGCATTATGTCCACCCTTGTGTGGCAAAAACTTGGCTCCCCCACTTTACAACCATCCACCACGGCATTACGAGATTACGACGGACGCTCAACTCAACCACAAGGCCTCTTAGTGAACGTACCCGTAGAACTAGGCGGAAAATTAGTTCTTATCGACATCGAATTGATCAATGCCCAGCTCGACTACAACCTCCTTCTTGGACGTAGCTATATGTATAAAATGAAAGGAGTGGCTTCATCTGTTTTTCACCTCATGATGTTCCCACATGAAGGACGTGTTATCAAGATTGATCAACTCACATATTATGATCCTAATGCCCCGCAGCTCCTCAAAATGTGCTACCAATGATTGAACAAACCATTCAAACCGCACCAACATCATTTGTGTCGTCAATTGGTCCTGGAATCTACACCGAGTCACCTATGACTTCCACATTTCCATCGATCTCACCACCTTTACCGATAACAAAAACATTGGATTTGTGCACCCTATCGCACACCACACAGCAGCCTTCATCACTACCACAAACACCCACAGTGCCTACTCATATTGGTACAACACCAATTCATACTATCCTATTCTTGTTCCCATTTTCCGGAGTTGTCAGTTCCCAGTAATGGCTACACTCAACCTTCCTGGCTTAACATTAGGGATACCTTTATGGTACTGACCTGCTCCGAGCCCCCCACTGACTCTGATTGTTATTCTACAACCGGTACAACCTATCCCTACTACCCACCAACCACCCCCTCCGGTCGTTCATCTGCAAAACAGACCACCCCCAATAGTGACTAGGGCATCAACATCCAAAAACACCCCACCTCCATTACGGAACATAGGGGGCAGAGGCCCACCAACTTATAACACTGGACTCATAACTCGTACCCCCCCAACAACCCCCAAGGTAGCTAAAAACCCCCCAACTATTCGTATTCCCCCTAAGTGCTCGTTGTGTGATGACGTAGGCCATGCCACTCATCAATATCCACAATTACCTGCACTCCAAGAACACATGAATATGTTGGATGATGACACCGGAATTCCAGTGGTAAGACTTGAGCCACCTCCTCACCCTCGCGACAAAATGCTCCGCACTAACCACCCTTGTGCGATATGCGGCATTTATGGCCATTATTCACACCACTGCCCTGATCTCCCAGATTATAGAGCAGCCTTGTATGAGATGAACAATGCCGACTTAGAGATATCTCCTCCCCTCATCGAGGAGATCTACCCTCCGAAATCATCTTCTTCGGAAGAAGTCAATACCATCTATATGATTTCAACCACATACAAACCAAAACCCGTTGATTTATGGTCTGATTACTTTCATACTGATAAGCAAATTCTAGAAGCACTCACTGCACCGGACTACCCTTGGGACGATATGCATCATTGCTCATACTTCCTACCTGAGGCGTCTACATCCACTGCAGAAAACCAGCTATTAGTCGAATCGAAAGATTTCCTACCAACTAAGGTTGATTGGTTCAAAGACCCCATCCCAGCACCAGATGCCTTCGAAGAAGGGAACATGTCCAACATTTCCCCTATTATACAAATCAACATTGCCACCACACCTGGAAAACCTGAGCTCATCTCGCTAGGCGCATCATGCACTCAAGCGGAAACTGAGGCATATAAGAAACTCTTCCAAGAGTTTCGTGATGTCTTCGCCTGGTCTTACACTGAGATGCCTGGCCTCGATCCCAAAATTGTGGAACATCACATCGACACTTGGCCCAATGTGCCTCCTGTCCGACAAAAACAACGACCAATTCACCCGTCCAAGCTCCCAGCTGTTAAAGCCGAGATTGAAAAACTCCAAAAAGCAGGATTCATATATCCTATTGCCTACACCACCTGGGTTTCAAACCCAGTGCTAGTAAACAAAAAAGTGGGCACCATACGTGTTTGTACTGATTTTCGAGACCTCAACCTCCCTTGTCCCAAAGACAACTTCCCCACACCTTTCATTGACCAACTAATCGATGAATGTGCGGGACATGAGGTCCTTTATTTTATGGATGGTTTCTCCGGATATAACCAAATCAAAATCCGTAAAGAAGATCAATACAAGACAGCTTTCACTACCCAATGGGGCACCTTTTCCTATCGCATCATGCCTTTTGGTCTCAAGAATGTTGGAGCCACTTTCCAATGCGCCATGACTTATTGCTTCCATGATCTACACAGGATCATAAAAGTTTATCTAGACGACCTCGCCGCTCGATCCAAGAAGCGATCTGACCATTTAGACGACCTTCGACAAGTTTTCTTGCGTTGTCGAAAATACAACATCCGCTTGAACCCTCTCAAGTGTGTCTTTTGCGTTATATTAGGTCTCCTGCTGGGGTTCGTTATCTCAGAAAAAGGCATCACTGTAGACCCCTTGAAATTCCAAGCCATTGTAGAATTACCGTCACCTCGTACATTAAGACAACTTCAAAGCCTTTAAGGGAGGTCCAACTTCCTCTGCCGCTTTGTCCCTGACTATGCCACAACGATCCATGGTTTCCTATGACTACTACGTCTGCATACCCGTTTCATATGGGACCAACAAGCAGAGACAGCTTTCACCGACTTAAAGAAAGCACTCACAAATGCCCCGTTGATCTCTCCTCTAGATTTCACAAAAGATTTCACCCTCTATGTTTCAGCATCCGAACATGCCGTATCTGTAGTTCTTGTACAAGAAGATACTGCTCGCCAAGAGCATGTCATCTACTATGTGATCCAGACCTTGTCCATCCCACCCCTCTGCTACCCACATGAAGAAAAGATGGCCCTCGCCGTCGTCTTTTCAATACAAAAGCTGCAACATTACATTCTCCTGAGCCACACCACAGTTGTAGCCAATTCCAATCCTATGGTTTACCTCTTGATGCGTCGCCTCCTTCAAGGCCGTGTAGCTAAATGGGTGATTATCCTGCAAGAATACGACCTAACTTTCAAAACCCCAAAGAGAACCAAGGCCCTAGCACTCGCTCAACTCATCACAGATCTCCCATCCTCTTCGTCATCACCCGCTATCCAAACGGATCTCTTTAACCATCACATTTTCATCATTTCTTCTGACGACCCATGGTACGACGACATCTTAATCTACCTCCGCACATAAAAATTTTGACCCCACATCGATTATGACGGACGCCGTTGTATACGACACCACGCCCCCCGATACCTCCTATTAGGTGATGTACTTTATCGATGCGACGTCGATACCATCTTACGACGCTGCATATCTCATAATGAGGCAGAACAAGTCCTTAATGACTGCCATAGAGGTGCCTACGGAGGCCACTTCTCCGGCATGGACACCGCCTAAAAGATCATCCACGTAGGTTACTTTTGGCCTTCATTATTTATTGATTGCATCACCGTAGTGAAACATTGTCAAAACTGCCAACTTTTTTCCCCCAAGGCAAGAACCCCACCCACCCCCCTTCATCCAGTCGTCACTGTCGGACCATTCTGCAAATGGGCCATCGACTTCCTCGATTGCAATCCCACATCAGCCGGCGGTCATAAACACATTATTGTGGCTGTAGATTATTTCACCAAGTGGGCAGAAGCCATGCCAACTTACAATTGCAAGGCCGACACCGCAGCACGTTTTTTCCTCAACCATGTTATCGCTCGTTTTGGAGAGCCAAAGCAACTCGTCTCAGACCACGGCTCTCACTTCGAAGATGTCGTCTGGAGAGAATTATCAACCTTACTGAAATTTGAACACCATTTCTCCTCTGCCTACTACCCCCAAGGAAACGGCCAAGTCGAAGCGATTAACAAAATTTTGAAGACCATCCTCCAGCGCACTGTGGACAAACACAAATCAAATTGGCAGCACATGCTTTTCCCAACACTATGGGCATACCGCACGTCAACCAAAACCGCCACCGGTTTTACCCCTTTACATCTAGTTCACGATGTTGAATCCGTCCTCCCCATCGAATGCCAGATTCCAACCCTACATATGGCCGTTGAACTCCTACCGAACACTTCCCCAATTGAGCAACGCTTACTACTCCTGGAGCAAGCCGATGAAGATCAGTGCACAGCCCTCCAAACCATGCAAGCAGCCAAGAATCGATCCAAACTGAGTTACGACAAACATGTCCCCCCAAGAACTTTTACTGAAGGGGACCTTGTCCTCGCCTATGATCAAGCTCATGACAAAACCAGAAAAGGAAAGTTTGTGTCCATGTGGCAAGGCCCATACATTATACACACTTGCCTCGGACAGGGGGCATACATTCTGATTGATTCAAAAGGCAACCCCCTACGCAACCCTCGCAACGGGTTGTACCTCAAGCGATTTTACCCATAAAAAATCTAATGGACACCACCGTCCATTATTGTACAGTCTTATTTTGTTTTTCACAAAAAATTCAAAAAATTGAAATATTTGTTTTCTCTACATGACCATAGATGGATGTTGTTCCACTCTACTACATCGGTTTCACTGATGGTGCAAGCCATTGGTCCCCCAATCTAGCCTCCGTAGCTTGGGTAATATATTCCCCTTCACATGAGTTGATCCACATCGACGGAGTGTGTGTAGGTGCCGCCACCAACAACCAAGCTGAATATGATGTCGTGACTGGTCTCCTAGCCACAGCTCTCCAAATGAACATAAGTCACCTTAACGTTTTCTTGGACTCACAACTCCTTGTTTCCCAGCTCAACAATGATTACCAGGTATGCGATCCTTGTCTTTTTAGAAAATTCTTGCGGACTAAACAAATGGTTCGACAGTTTGAATCCATTTCATTCACACATGTCCCAAGGAATCTCAACAGTGTAGCAGACCATATGGCTAACAACATTCTTGACTGGCACACCAACCAAACCATATAGTAAACAAGAATGCATCCACGTGCATAACATGTGCCTCCACGGGCATATATAAAAATTATACAAGAAAATACATCCACGTGCATAACACGTGCCTCCACGGGCATATACAAAAATCAAATGTTGCATCCACGTGCATAACATGTGCCTCCACAGGCATGTACAAAAATCAAAATGTTGCATCCACGTGCATAACATGTGCCTCCATGGGCATATACAAAAAATCAAACATGCCTCCATGGGCAAGCACAAAGACAATAAATGCATCCATGTGCATACACGACTATATACCAAATCATATATATATATACATCATAATATAGTCAAACATGTCATAGGTGCCCTCATCACCCAATATACAAAAATACATCAGTCGTACAAAAAGGTACTTCCCCATATGCTCATTAGCATTTGGGGGTAGATACAAGATCATCTAATCATCATGGTCTCCAGGCTCCTCTGGCGCCACCTCCACTGGCCCCACTGGATCATGCCGAGCCCGAACTCTCCTCTCCGCCGACCCCACTGGATCGTCTCGCAAACGAATCCTCCCCTCCACCGGCCCTGCCAATCCCCATCCCTCCACTCAACCGCCAACAATGCGGCTCTGAGCAAGATCGAGCGCCACTCACGAGGCGCATCGAAACAATGCTCGACGATGTCCCGATCCAAATCCCTCCACCCATCCTTTGGAAATCTTGCTAGGATCATGTCTAGTGTCTCTCTGACACCCTCCACGGCATCATCTCTAGGCCCAGCTCCTTGACCACGAGCCCCAACTCCTCAAGCATGAGGAGGCGGGTACCACTACAGGAGGTGGAATGACCACCATCGCCCATCCCCTACGAACCACATGGTCGGCTGGTGGTACAGGACCAACATCTGCACAATCATGCAAGTGAACCATCATATAAATATCTAACTATAATCATAACAAACACATCTAAAACACATGATATAGTAGAGAACAAAACACAAAACATACCATCTAAACCCCAGGCCTGTCCCTGGGCTCGAGGAATCTCCGGATCTCCTCGATAATCCATACCCGCATATGGATAGTCATCAATCAGCTGGGGGCTCTGCTCCCACTGCTCATACATATCCTGTGAAAAGAACCCGTGGATACTACCACCACCGTGGGGCATCATCTGCCCCCACTACACCATGCGCGGCTCGCTCACCAAACCGTCTCGAGCTGGCACCCGTTGCCGCAAAGTTGGTACCCGCTCAAAGAAAAAACAACACAAAAAGGAGGCATAGCAAAACTCTCCCCCCTCCCGACTGACCTTGTCCAGATCTCTCCGAACACCAACCAAAAACATCTGACCCCATGCATAGTAGGTCCCCCTTAGCACAGAATCCACCATCATCGTTTGTCCCCCCGACAAATGATGTGGCGCTGTGGCACCCAACACCTGCAGAACACAAGCCCCAATAGCCCGCATGTCCCACTCCCGCAAAGATATCAGGCTCAAAGCGTTGTTCTGCACAATCGCCCCAACAACACAGAAGGTCTCCAGGAGATCCTCGATATCCGCACCCGCTGGGATCCTCGGCAGAAGATCCCCCACCTCCCCTAAGCGAGGTAACCTGGTAAGAAAGTATACATCAGTAAGGGTGATCTCTAACCTCTCACCCCCAACAATAAAGCACCCTCTACAGGAACCCAAAGACTCACCAATTTGTTTAGTAGTGGTCCTACTGAACACATCGGTGGAATCTGAGCGAACTTCAGGAGCCCACTCACAGCCAGAGCCTGCCGGACCCCCTGATCGGTCCGAATCCGAATCATCAAGCCCTCCTCCATCTCTCGCTCTCGCCATGACACCAATGGTCTCCTCAACATTCTGCCAAAAAACAAAGAAATTTTTTAGAACCGGAGAAACAAATTTCAAAAAATTCCATCGCGGCTTTTCCATCAAAAGCCACGATGATCATCGCGGTTTTCATCCAAGAACTTGTGATGAACATCGCGGGTATTGACCACACAGTCGCGATGAACATCACGACTATCAACCCCATAGTCGCGATGAACATCGCGACTTTCAGCCCGACAACCGTGATGAACATCGTGACTGTCAGCCCCGAATCGGCGATGTTCGTCGTGGCAAAAGACGTGAAACCCACGATATTCCACGTTGGAAGGCCAACATGGAATTTCGCGGCCTTCGGGGGCCGACTGCTAACCAAAAAAGACATAATTAAAAAGGCTAAGGAAAATAGGGTTACCTGAAGCTTGCGAAATCGAAAACCAACGGTCAAATCTCTTGAAAATCAAGAAAGAGCTCTGATTGCTCTGCTAAACTCGCACGTAACAATGACACATCATATGGGCCCCACACCCTATTTATAGAAATTTCACCATTTTTCAAACAACCATTGCGGTATCATACGACGTCCGTTCCTCAAACCATTGGTACCATTGGAATTAGCACAACGAGAACTTCATGATAGTCCTTTCCTTTTCCTGTTTTCACCAGGTCCATTTTTTGGCCATTTTTTCACGCCCTCGTTGCCTCAATTTGTGTGCCACATTAGCCGTTCTCCATTTTTGACAAGTCTTATATTGCCAGATTCAATTTTCCGCGCTCGTGATGACGCTTGAGATCATTTCTCGCTATCACACCTAGATTTCTTGGGCATTTTTCCCATGCCCCCTTGTCGCCTCGGTTTACGTGCCACATCGGTCGTCGTCCGTTTTTGACAAGTTTTATATCACCGGATTCAGTTTTCCATGGTCGTGATGAAGCTTGAGATCATTTCTCTCTCTCATGCCTAGATTTGTTGGGCATTTTTCCCATGCCCCCTCGTCGCCTCAGTTTGCATGCCACATCGGCCGTCGTCCATTTTTGACAAGTTTGATATCGTCGGATTCAGTTTTTTGCACTCATGATGCTGCTTGAGATCATTTCTCGCTCTCACCCCATAATTTTTGGGCATTTTTTCAAAATGCCACTCATCACCTCAGTTTGCGTGCTACATTGGCCGTTGCCCCTTTTTGACAATCTTTATGTCACCGGATTCAGTATTCCGCACTCATGACGATGCTTGAGACCTTTTCTCGCTCTCATCAATCCCTTTTTGTTCGGTATAGTTTTACTCCTTTTTCGGGCCAAGCAATCCCTTTTACAAAAAAGGCACTTAGGGAGTTTTTGTTAAGCTCTTTTCTGACTCCTAAAACAATGAAAAGATCACCAAGCAACCTTGCTTCCTTTCATGCTCGCTAAACGTATCTGAAAGGGCATCTACATGGTATAAGTTTACCCCTTTTCTGGACCTTGTAGACTAATTACGAAAAAGGAATACTCTAGTCACATCGGCTAGAAGAGTTCTCGATTTGCATCATTTTATGCTTTTTCGAGCCTTGGAGACTAACTTACGAAAAAGAACACCAATGGAGTCCACTTACTGCTTTCAGACTCTGTAAACATGAAAGCGACCACGAGCAATCACCATCCTGTGCTCGTAAAGACCCACAGGACGGTACTCATAACCACTGCAGAGTCTTCTTATCATTTTCAAACTCCTTAAAAATGAAAGCACCCATGAGCATGAACAGTCCTGGGCTCACAAAATCCACAGGACAGTACCATTTCAGAGCACACTTTTATCCCTTCTTGGAGCTCATTAAAACTACGAAGAAGGATCCAATGGTGCTTCACAGCACCACAACAGATCACGTCTACTAATATGGCAGCTTCCTTATTTTGGTCGCCTTTGTTCAGAGTATTCTGCAGTATGTCACCCTGAGAATCCCTCGACAACACCCATCAGCTTGACCCCCCAGAGTCAATACATACCCTTCAGTCCCTAAAAGCTACAATCCCCACATCTACAAATCAGTCCCCTACGCTACTAGGTCAACCATGTCATCATGCTCTGAACAAAGGAAGTTTGAGTCTACCCACTCTATGACCCCCGTTACTTCCCATCCCCACAAGTATGTCAGTCCTACAATCCAACACTACCACACTTCAGTTCTACACCTCGTGCTCCTATCAAGGAAACATCATTGCCTTGTTAGTTGTTGGTCTCCCTCTGTTGACGACACCCAAATTTATTCCAGGGGATAGACCTAGAGGTCCCTGTGTCTTGGACTCATCACCATTTATGATGAGTGCCTACGAATCATTTTGAGAAGAGTCCTCAGTGCCTCTCCAAATGGTTGTTTCTCACATGCTCGACTTCAACACCTTGATCGTATCGTTGAGACTCGCATAGGGTATTGGTCCATTCAGTTATTTGTTGAAGACCCCGGATACCACCTGACTCTTCCACATTTGAGAGTCTACCTATGGAAACAACCAGTTACATTTTTTCTATAGATATCCGGGTTACGCATGGCGACAATATTCCGATGTACCCAAGTTTTATACTCCCTAGAGTATACAGTTACATGTACTTCTCAGAGACGACTCACAGTCATTGAGTCCCTACAGATGTTGGACACCTTCAGTTTCAGCAATTCATCAACCCTTCTGAGACCTTATTCAGAACGGTTGTCGCTTTATTCCAGTGTATCAGTTATTGATATCAGTCATGTTATGATCATGAGTACATCCCAAAATAGTGTCCCCTTTGGAGCATTATGATGTACCAGCAGATTTTTTATGTCTTATTTAGGTCCCCCTTCTAGGGACTAATTGTTATGTATATGTCTTGATACAAGCATGGGTATGCCCGCCTCGTCCATTATCAGAGATTATTCCTCATTCATATTGAGGCCATGTAATATTTTTTGTTTTTGCAACTTCCAAGGGCCGTTGATCTAGTCTCCAACCAATCTCTTCTCTTCCCCAAACCCCAGGAAAAAGACAAAAGAACTATGATGTCTATCGGCCATACAATGAGCTCTTGCCCTCACACATCAAGGGGCAATCTGTTAACACCCAAAAAGTGCTCACTAGCTCATTTCCTTATTCACATGACCCATTTGTCCACTTTTCCACCATTTGAGCCTTTGAAGCCATCCAAAGGTCACCAAAAGACCATGATACACCCCTTTTTCCCCTCAAAATGAATATTTTTCCTCAAAAAACATAAAAAACCCTCAAAAAGGGTCCAGAATTCCCAAAAATATTAAAAAGGGAATAAAAATATTCAAAATATTCAAAAAAGGAAAAAGGAGGGAAAAGGTACCTAAACCATGTTGGTCAATACCATTGGTTTCCTCAAAACCATAATGGTATTCCCCACCACCAAAAACTATAAAAAGGTGGTAGGGGCTCCTCACTTTCTATCCATCCATCATCCTATCCTCATGGTGTCAAAATATCTCATGAGTTCTTGACCATTGTAGCAATCTTGGAGAAGAGACCATTGGAGCCTGGAGCATCTCACCCCTGGAGCTGCTCAACACCACAACATCCTCACCATTTGAGGTATTATAATACAAAAGTTATTTTTTATTTTGTTTCTTGTTCTTGTTCTTAAATCTTTTCAAGTTTATTGTTATATGCACATGTTAGATTCAGATTTATAATTGTTTTTACTTCTATATTGAAACTGCTATCACATTGTTGATAGGTGCCCATTGCACTAAGCTTGGTTGCAAAACCAAGCCAACACATGGCCAGAGGGGTGATGACTATTTCTTCCATCTGAGGTTCTTCCTATAGTGGATCTTTGGCTATGGGGTCTTCAGGTTGGATGTCTAGGTTAGCGAAGCTATTGTTGGTGGAGGGATCTTTAGCTTTTTTCCCTTCCATAGTGTTTTTGCAGTGCTACCTTCTTTTCCTTCCGAGTTTTTGGAAGCCATCTTCATCTTTGATGATTTCTTGAGGATGGTTGTTGTTGAGGGGGAAGTCATGATACAAGTGGCCATGTTCACGGCATTTCTTGCACCGGAAAGGGACATGCTCATAGTCGAGGGGTTGGGTCCATTCTGTATCTTCATGGTTGAGACAGATCGAGTCTGGCAGGGATTTGGCGATGTGCATGTACACACAAATACGGTCATAGGAGGTGTACTTACTGTTTCTGGTTTGTTCTGAGACCCTGACGTAGCTGCCGAGAGTGTTTCCAATGTCCATAAGCGTGTCCTTGTCCCAATATTCTTGAGGTAAAGAATACATTCGTATCCAAGCAGGGGCCCATGTGAAGTCTTCTTTGTCGGGATTGAACTTTTCTGTCCAGTGCTTGAGGTAGAGGCCTGTAGAGTTGAAGAAATAGGGTCCTCCATCTTCTACACGAGCTTTGTCCTCTAGCCTATGAAAAATGATGTTGAAGAATCCTTTGGATCCTAGCTGGAGATCGAAGTGTGCCTTAGGTTTCCATTTGGACATTATCTAGCCTTACAAAGCTTGTTTAGTTGGCTAGAAACCAATGAATTTGCCCACCACGGCATGATTTTTAAGTTTCTGCACCCTAGCGTTGATGCGTTCTGCTGGGAGAGAGAGCTGGGGTCTTTCTGTTGTTTTGGCTATGCAAGTGCTTGATGTGTTGGCTTGTTTGGTATTCGGTGTGGTCTTTTGCTTAGTGGTGGTTTTAGGGTACGATAGAGGGACTTCTGTTGTACCTATCTGTACAGACGCGGCAGGGATGGAAGAAGAGGGGATCGAGCCAGAGGGGTCCTCGGGCCCTCCTCGAGGGTCCTACATTGATCGTACCAGGGGGTCAAAACGATGGAGGGGCAGTGGGGCTGCAGATTGGGATGGGGGACAAGGAAAGAAACCCTAGGAAAGGCATGCGAAGTTGCAGAGCTCCAGGATCGCTGCTAACCCTAACTTGGATTCATCATCCATATCTTTTGCTTTTATGGTTGGTAAGGTTTTTATTATATATAATGTTTTAAAAGAATATTTTATTAGTTTTTATTCACTTTATTATATAATAATGTTATGGCGGTGGTCCGTTGGTGGGGTTTGATCGATTTCATTCCATCCATTCGAGTTCAATTCCGTTGAGACATATTCTGGCTTGGATTACCAACTGATGATTTGCTCGTTGTTAGCTTTCCTTGGTTCCTTTCGCTGAAAAAAAAAATTTAAATAAAAACATTATTATTTAAAAATGAATTAATTTAAAAAAATATTTTCATCAAACAAAAATTGAATTATTTTTATTATATTGTACATAATCCATTTTTTTAATATTTAGCTTTTTGTGGTATATTAAAAGAAAGTTATGACACTAAAAGAAGGTCATTAACTTTAAACTCGAAGTTCAAAAGTATTTTTGTGTAACTAGTTAAACATATGTCTAGTTAAAAAAATGTTGTGTTTACAGAACCTTCCTAAACTTTTTACTTGTCAAAACTATAACAACATAGGATCTACATTTTTGAAGTATGGAAATAAAATTTTAGAGTAATCCGAGTAATCTTCTTAAAGTCCAATAAACTAAAGTTAATCTCAATAAACATTAACTACCATCATCATTTTATTAATCTTAATAAACATTAACTACCATCATCACTTCAATTTATACCTATCATATTCTTGTTACTCACTTATGAAAAGAAAAACATATTTTTCATATACCGTTAACGAGCTTAAGCACATGTATACCCATCATCTTCTGGTTACTCACTTTATGGAAAGAAAAAAATATATTTTGTATATACCGTTAACGAGCTAAGCACATGTTCACACATTATATTGGGTTCAAATTAAAAAAAAATACATCATGTACACTATTGGCTCTGAAGACCCATATTTGCATCGAAGAAATATTTTATAACTACCTCAATTATAAGTGACACGATTTTATTCAGTACCCATTTACAATAAATGAGAAAGTTTTGAGCTATTTTAAAGAATTCCTTAGAACTCAATCATTCAAAAGGCCTCCTTCAATCAAATGGCCTAGTTTGATTCATGATCTAGAGATCTCTTCTAGGTTTCCTTGAGGGTATTTCTACGGAGCTTCAAATGATAAGCTTTTTGCTGTGGGCATGATCGTCAAGAAGGATCCACACCACATTTCTTTCTTATGAGGATGAGCTATGGCACCAATACTAGTGGAACTATTGGATCTTTGTGGTCTCTTATCTTTTTGCATATACATAAATTTTTTGGAAATCAATGTATTTGGCTATTCTAAAATGATATTGGACTGGGCTAATGGGATCTCTTCTCTATAGGTTCCATTAATAGATTATTGGTGCAACGGAACAATGTAACTAAAGAACTGGTTCAACTCATTTTCTATTAAGCATATTTTCAAGGAACTAAATGTTTTGGTAGATGATCTTTCAAAGAAAGCGTTGGGTGATATTGAAGGTCTGCTTTATTTGAGGAGCACAAAGACTTATTTTTTAAATATTTTTTTAAATATAATTTTTTTAAATATTTTTTTCATTTTAATGGGACATGAATAAAACTATTAGATTCTCATAATGTGACTTAATTTTTAAAATAAAAAATGAAATACAAAAACAATTAAAATGGTTTTTTTTTAAATGTTAGTTGCAACTTTTACATGCAAAACTTTAGGTACTAAAAACTAAAATATAGAAATTGATTATTTCCCATACATGGAGTTTTGAGATTTTGATATAACCAATTCTATATATTTTTTATTTAATGTTTATATAGAGGATTAACTTGAGGTGACATTTTTATAAACTTTTTTTTTTTTACTTTATCAATTTCTATATTCAACCTATAATTTATTTATTTGCTCAATTCTTATGTTTAACATGAACTAGCTATTTATAGTAACATAATTACTTGTTTAAGAAAAACATATGATATGGTTTCAATAAACTTAAACAAAACATGAAATGGTTTCAATAAAAATGAAGCCAGAAGAATAAAAATGAGTGCAAGATTAAATGAGGGTGTATGAATAACTTGTAGCTGATGCATGGATAACAAGCAATTCATACAACTAAACATGGAGAAAAATAACTTGCTCATAACACTTAACATATGACCTATAAGTATTCATCGAGTTCAAGTCAAGTGATTGTGTTATTCACATGACAAAGAACTGGTCAAATGCTTCTTCATCTTCATAAACCCTATAAATTGGGAACCCTCTACGAGCTATGTAAAGTCATCTTATCACATATGACTTCAATGATGAAACTGTAACAAGGCAGCCAAGCAAAAGAGAGGAGGAAATTATAGTAACTATCAGTTAAATCTTAGATCTGGAATTTTGTTTTTCTCAATCCATAATTCTAACGGCTAAAACTTGCAATATTGCTTTTAATATTTAATTTTATATTTGGAAATAAGTTTCAAGCAATGAAAATCATGTACCCTTCACCATTGGCCTCATCCCATCGTAGTTTCGGTGGAACACACAAACGTATCTCGATTTGACTTACAGCTTGCACATCCACATATAAAAAATGTCGATATGTTCGATCAAGATCAATTGTTGCCACATCAGGCCCAGTGATCTTCAATATAATCTTAATAGAGGTTCAAAATTGAAAGGTATATTTGATTCTGTTTTGATGTATTTTTTCATATTTATAGATTAATGTATAGTTATTGTCAAGTTTTGTTAATAGTTAGTATAGATTTATCTTAAATATGGATCTATCAAATAAAAAAATTTAATTTTTTTAGGTGTAAAATTTTTATTATAATTTTTTGAAGTCGTTCTCAATTTCCATTGTATAGGTTCCCACAAGATATTTAATTTATGCATAATATTATGTTGAATATCTCGTAAAATTGATACAAATTAAAAAATTTACACCTCAACAAATTTGATTCCTCTTATCAAAAGACAGATTTTTTTAATTACTTTTCATTTAATTTTATCTTTATTTTATTTTATGAACATTATATCACATTACCTTTATGCATATAATAATATATAAGTTTGTAGCATATGAAAAAATAAATAAAAAAATCAATTTTAACATTTAATATTTTTTTGTTTAAATATATAAAATTATTATATTTAGCAATTCAATACAATATATATTTTAATAGACTAATGTAAAGAAAGTTTTTTTTTTTCATTATTTGTGACTTAATTTTGAGATAATATTCTTTAATATATCTTGAGTGTTAAAATCAAACAATTTGATAATATAAATTTTTAAAATAAAATAAAATTTCAAATAAAATATTGTCTAATCTAAGGAGTTACTATGTGAAATTTCAAACTGATATTGTGTATGGGAAATATATTACATTAATCAACTGTTTTTTTAACAAAGATTTCAATATCATATTTTTTAATTAAACAAAAATAAAATTAAAAATCACTTTTTCTTTCACCTTAATTTTATTATATGCTATATTTTTATTACTTTGAATAAGGTATACGTAATTTATTATATTTAAAAAATATAATAAATATCAATAAAATTAAATTTTATATATTTTTATGATAGTAAAATCTAACATAATTTATGTATTAAACTTATTTATAGATAGATGGCAAAACTTAATATAATTCACTTGTCAAGAAAGTCTCACACAAATATTTCTTACAATAACTAACTTCGAATATGACAAACTCTGTAAATCTACACTCTGATTCTAATAATGATAACGTACAACTATATATTATTAAAAAAATTATACATATGCAAAATTGGTTAATACGAGATTTTCAAAAAAAATAATAATAATAACATAACAATTCAGTTTAGAAATTTTGCATTAACTATAACAGAAAAAGAAAGTCATTAATTTTTTACTCAAGCTCGCGATCACATGTTATTCGAATTAGTGAAACAACATTATCTCAGTGAGCTCATCCTGAACTAAAACTTTTAAAAAAAAATATTGATAATCAGTGAAAGATCTTTTATTTCAATACCATAATCTTGCCGCAACATTAGCTAAAGGAACTCAACCTTTAGCATTTAAACAAACCTAAACTGGAACTTTTAAAAAGGAATATCAATACTGCTTTCTACCTGTACTTTGTCACGCCACACTATTGATTACCGTGGACTGCTTAAAGCTATTGAATTGAGCGCCGATCCGTCTGACCGGCTTCCGCTAGGAATTTCGTGGAGAAGCGGATGAGCGGTAGAAGCACACCGTTAGATTCAGAATCGATATGGCTTTCAGGGAGAGGAGCTTCACCAGTAATTTCCTCGAGAAGCGGATGAGCGGTAGAAGCACAGGCGCTACACTGAGAATCCATATGGACGTCGGGGAGAGGAGCTTCACCTTCCAGTATTTGACAAACTTGCCCTATCCCCAGCCTTGCCTTCGGCTCGGTATTGGAGCACAGTAATCCCAGTTTCAACACCTTCTCCATCTCACCCGCGTCGTATTCATTCCTCAGCTTCGGATCTGCGGCCTCAAGAAGACTTCCATGGGTATATAGCTCCCAGACCCAGTCTACTAAAAACAGTCGTTCGACGTCCTTGGATAGGTCGACGGGCTTCCTCCAGCAGGACACTTCCAACAGCAGAACGCCGAAGCTAAACACATCCGAGCTGGGCGTGGCTTTCCCCGTCTTTGTGAGCTCCGGCGACATGTACCCCAACGTTCCCATAACGACAGTTGTCTCCGGGTTCTTGCTGTGTTCATAGAGCCGGGCGAGGCCGAAGTCCCCCAGCCACCCGTTGAGCTCCTAATCCAGCAACACATTGCTCGACTTGATGTCTCTGTGGATAACCTTCTTCTCACTTTCGTGGTGCAGATAAAGGAGCCCGTTGCGACGCCCTTCATCTGATGAATTTTAAGGAACAAGTTGCCGCTTTCTATTCACATAAAAGTTCATAAGTTCATACTTACAATGAACTAGAAGGTCTGTATTTAAACACTTCTACATGATAAAATCCTAACCTAGCTTTATGCCCTAAGCTCTATGCTTTAACTTAACTTTACTTCTAATAATACAACTCACAAAAGCAGGAGGTAATTACTTTTTCCAATACTCCCTCTTAATTACAACCACTAAATATATCTAATTGCACCTAAGAACATAAAAAAAAATTGCCTACTGGTCTATGTCTCACCTAGGCTTACAGAACATCTTCATCTTGACTTTCTTTGCTGCAATGTGCTGATGCAGCATCTTCTCAAACTTTCTGCTCAAAACTTTGAAGCTTTCAATGTTTTTCTTCTTCTTTGTGCTCCAGACTTAGGATATCTCTTCTTGTTATTGCATGGATTTTTTTTTTTCCATGGCTCTCGTTGAAAAACCAGTGATCTACAACATCTTCAATGCTTCCTGCAAAATACTTGTTGCATGTTTCTTCCTCCACTTTTCAACTAGGTACATAGCATATCTTGCTTCTTCAGATTCTGCTACTACAGAATGTAAGTTGTCATCTACAACTTCTTTTGGCTTTGCAAGCCAATCCTCAATGAATGCCAAATCTTCTTCGAAACTTGTTACTTTAGCTTCGTCCTCCTCAGTTGCTACTGCTACAAAGACATCATCCACTTGATCGTCATTTTCAAGTAGGGTTACCATTCCAAACAACAACTCATTAATGAGCTTCTTCTGTTGTAACACTATCACTCTTTCTTCATAAGAAAGGTGATCACCATCATACTCTGGTTCAAGTTTTTCATCCTCTGTTGCTAAGAAGCTATCAACTTGTGTATTTGTCTTCTGTCGAGGCTCACTGAAGACTATGGACTCCTTCTCTTGAGTCCACATCCTTCCTTCCTTATAGCTCCCTAAAAAAAATACAAGATTTGCTTAGCGCTCCCTTAAAACAAGATCTCATTTTTCAACATAAAATTTCAACTTAAAATGCCCTTTTCACAAAAACTAATTTTTCAAATATAGCCTTTTATATCCACCCCTTTACCATATAATTCCAAACAAAAAAAATCTGATGGAAAAAAATTCCAAACAAAAAACTCCAATCCACTTTTTAATAAAGTACCTCTTATGAATATGAGGTGGACTTAAAACAAACTAAAGTGGTTTCCTGCTTTTACTTCACGGCTAGTCTTCACTCCATCGATTTTCTTCAAACGGATTGTTGAATGGGTGGCTAGTGGCTCATGCGATTTCCAAAAAAATGCATATCTTCAAACCCACCTCTATGGATTTGACTTTCGCTTCAGTAGTCTTCACAAATTATATTGGCGGATTATTCACACGCTTTCTCCCTACACGGCTCCAACGATATCTTCCTTCACCGGAATTTCTCACAGTGGATTTTCATCTTTAACAGCATTGTCCTTACGGCTGTATTTTCTTCACCCAGAATGGCAGTTATCTTTGTATGCAGATCGAGCTCACCTCCTGGTGCATTGGGACTGCTCGTCCTTAAACAGTGATTTCTCCATGGATGGTCACCTCCACGATTTCTTCTTTCACGGCTTTAGAATTCAACCGGCGATCTCACCACACGCAAATGCACAGCCGTGTTCTCCTTACGGCTCTTTTTATTTTATTGTTTTGAATGCTGATATAATTTATACCAACAATCTCATTCATCCAATTGGCAGCCACGGATTGGATCGCTTCTAAACTCACTGATTTTTCAGCTCTGATCGCAACCGCTTCAGAATTTGCAAGCGGATCTGCTCCAATGAACCGATCGAAAGCACCTCCTTCAACACAGAATTTCTGTGGATTGGCTGCCTTCTTCACACTCTCTAACTGCAGTAGCAGTTTCTTCACTGCTGTAGCAATCTCTTTTATTGGCTGTAGCAATCTCTTTTATTTGCTGGGCATATCTTCACCAATTTGCTTCAGATCTGCTGGTCTAAAAGCTTTCTTTGGTCGATTTTGTTAGAAATAGTAATTACTTCAGTTAGCTTTAGCTTTTACTTGAGTTACTATTTAGAAGTTCAGAAGTTCAGTTAATAAATGCAACAGCATGCATGCAAAAGCTAGGTTAGAGTTTTTAGGATTTTCCATAAGTGTTTAAATACACATTACATTATTGTTTGTATTACATCAGTTGATCTCCGTTTATGAATAAAGATTGAAGAGCCGTAGCTCATTCCGCATTATCTTTGTTTATTTCTGCCTCCAACCTTTAGTTTGAAGATCAAATTGGTAGCATCAATTTCTGGAGAAGCCAAAGCCGTAGGTTTGAAGATTTTTTTTTTGAGAAATTATTAAAAAAAAAAAAAATTTGGAGTACCGCGCCCTCTCTATAGTCCATAGAGCGGTACTTTAGGAACTATCGGGCCCGCCCTCTCTATAGTCCACAGAGCGGTACTTTACGAACTATCGGGCCCAAAGTATAGTCTAAAGCCAGGTAGTTTGGAACAAGGCAACATTTTTTGACAAGTGCGAAAAGGTTGTTACTTTATGTGATTGTTTTTTGACTTTCACGCAGTTATTGAGTAAGAATTTTTTCTTTTTACAAGAGAAGAAGATATTTGAAGATATTTTTCAAATCTTGTTTAAAAGGGAGAATTATTATTTGTTTTTTTTTTTAAAAGAAGAAGGGAGATTATTTTGAATAGAGCCACTGAAAGACACCGCAGCGTCTATGGCTTCTAGCAGCAATCAATCTCAGACTTCTCCTCTTACAGGGAAAAAGGACTATGATGTCTGGGCCACGAGGATGGCGGTTTATCTCAGGTTAGAAGATGTATGGGAATATGTCGTGTATGTCTATTCTAAACCTGCAGATGATGCAGCTTTTCAAGCCCTTTCAAACGTAGAGAAGGATGTCCTGCGAGCGCACAGGAAGAAGGATGCAAAGGCACTGCATCTCATAATGAACGCTTTGGATAACGGCGTATTTCCAAAGATATCAGCATCTTTACATGTCAAAACAGCATGGGATACCTTGGCGACTAGTTATCAAGGTGCTGGTAAGGTTCAAACAGCAACACTCCAAAACCTAAGAAGAGACTTTGAAGATCTGAAGCTGAAACAATTAGACTCTGTAGACTCTTTCATGACCAAAGTCATGGGGATTGTTAATCAGCTGAATATCTATGGTGAAAATATTGGAGATCAAAGGGTTTTTGAAAGGGTTCTGAGATCCCTACCCCACAAATTTGAGTCGAAAGTTTCAGCAATTGAAGAAGCAAAAGATCTGAGTACTCTCTCTATCGACGAGTTGACCGGATCTTTACTTTCATTCGAATCCAGACTCAACAAGAATGAAGAATCCTCTCAAGAGAATGCTTTAAAAGCACATGCCTCATTCTCAAGAGGCAGAGGAAAAGGCAGAGGCAGAGGAGGATCAAGAGGATGAGGCAGAAGTGGCCGAAGTAATGGCAATGGAGATCAAGATCACCATCATAACCATGAAGGCAGAAACTGCGACAAAAAAAGGTCAGATAAATCTAATATTTAGTGTTATTATTGCAATAAATTTGGGCATTATGCTCATGAATGCAAAAAGAAAAAAGGTTGATCAAGCAAATCATAATGCTAATGTGACTAATACCTCTGAGGATAAAGATGATATGTTATTTCTTACATGTCATGTTGCATATGAAAACCCAAAGGGACTTTGGATTTTAGATAGTGGTTGCAGTGACCATATGACAGGTGAAAGAGGTCTAATTGTAGACCTAGATGAATCAGTGAGGACAAAGGTCAAAGTTGGCATGGATGAGGTGGTTCCAGTTCTTGGAAAAGGAGTGGTCAACATTCTGACCAAACAAGGCCAACAAAAGACAATCTCAGATGTCTATTCTGCTCCAGGATTGAAGCATAATCTGCTTAGCATTGGGTAACTCATTGAAAAGAAGTACAAAATTGTCTTTGATGGATCAGACTGTGAAATTTATGACCCAAATCGACATTTGATCATCAAAATATAAGTGACTAGAAACAGGATGTATCCACTAGTCATGAATTGCGGCAGCAAGGTAACCTCTTTTGCTAAAAAAGCCACTTGCATGGATGATTATTGGTTATGGCATTTTAGATATGGACATCTTCACTTTGGTGGTCTCAAGTTTTTGCAGCAGAAAGAGATGGTGAAGGGATTTCCCCCTATGAAGGAGCCAAAAAGTAGTTGTGAGTTTTGCATCATTGCAAAGCAGCACAGGGATAGCTTTCCTAAAGGTATGTCTCGAAGGGCACTTGCACCTTTAGAACTTATTCATACTGATCTAGTTGGACCAATGCAAACTCAATCGATTGGTGGAAGCTATTATTTCCTTACATTTATTGATGATTTCAGTATAAAAACATGGATGTATTTCCTTTGTCAGAAGGATGAAACTTTTGGCAAGTTCAAGGAATTTAGAGCTTTGGTTGAAAAACATAGTGGTTATCAACTCAAAGTATTGAGATCTGATGGAGGGGGAGAGTATGAATTAAAGAAATCTCATGATTACTGCAAGCATCATGGAATCAAGAGGAAATTCACTACAAGATATACTCATCAGCAAAATGGTATTGTGGAACGCAAGAACAGAACCATCATGAATATGGCAAGGAGCATGCTGAAAGGAAGAAATGTGTACCATGAATTTTGGGGAGACGCAGTGGCTTGTGATGTTCATGTGATGAACAGATCTCCCACCAAAATTGTGAAGAACAAAGTACCAGAGAAAGCATGGTCAGGTATGACTTGTAATCTTTCTCATTTCAGAGTATTTGGTTGTGTTGCTTATGCTCATGTTCCTAAACAGGTAAGAAAAAAGCTAGATGACAGGAGTGAGAAATGTATATTTCTTAGATACGGTGAACAAACTAAAGCCTACAAGCTGTATAACCCTATTACCAAAAAGGTTATTCTCAGCAGAGATGTTTTGTTCAAGGAGGAAGAGTCATGGAATGGAACCATAGATAAGGGTATGGGAGGTGCAATACCCCAACCAAAAGATAGAGAAGATGAGGAGCTGATTGGACAACAAGATCCAGTAGCATCTTCACCAGTAGCAAATACTCCAAAAAGAACACCTAGAAACTCAGTTCGAGGTGAAGCATCAAGTCCGCAGTCAGGTAATGAATCTGATCACAGTAATAAAAAGACTAGAAGATTGACAGATATTTACGATGAATTGGATGCAAATACCAATTATGCTTTTATTGTTAGTGAACCTGTGTTTTATGAAGAGGCTATAAAACAAGAGCATTGGGTAAATGCTATGGACGAAGAGATAGATTCCATTGAGAGAAATGATACATGGGATCTAGTTGACCTGCCAAAGAATAAGAAACCCATTGGTGTGAAATGGGTTTATAAAACCAAACTCAATGAAAAAGGTGAGATTGATAGGTACAAGGCAAGGTTAGTAGCAAAGGGTTTCTCGCAACAACCAGGAATTGATTTTGGAGAAACTTTTGCACCAGTGGCAAGATTGGACACAGTAAGAACAGTCCTAGCAATTGCAGCACAAAAAAAGTGGAAAGTGTATCAGATGGATGTCAAGTCGGCATTCTTGATTGGAATTCTTGAAGAAGAAATTTATGTGGAGCAGCCACATGGGTATGAAATAAAAGAACATGAAGAGAAAGTTTACAAGTTGAAGAAAGCTCTATATGGGCTCAAGCAAGCTCTAAGAGCTTGGTACAGCATAATTGGTTCTTATCTGATCAAAAATGGTTTCAGCAGAAGCAACAACGAACCAACACTTTACACGAAGGTAAATCAACAAGGACAGATTTTAATAGTTTGTTTGTATGTTGATGATATGATTTTTACAGGTGACCTCTCAGTAGATGAGTTCAAGGAAGCTATGAAGAAAGAGTTTGAGATGACAGACCTTGGATTGATGAGGTTCTTTCTTGGCCTAGAAGTAGAACAGTCAGAAAAGGGTATATTTATCTCTCAAAATAAATATGCTAATGAAGTTCTTAAGCGATTCAGAATGCTTAATTGCAAAACAACACCTACACTAGTGGCAACATGTACTAAGTTGAGCAAAGAAGATTGCAATCCCAATGTAGATCTAACATTGTATAAGAGACTTGTAGGAAGTCTCATGTACCTCACAGCTACGAGACCTGATATTATGTTTGCTGTCAGCTTGATTTCAAGGTTCATGGAGTCTCCCAAAGACTCGCATTGGCAAGTTGGCAAAAGGATCTTACGATATGTTGCAGGGACTTCAAGCTATGGAATTTTATTCTCAAGCACGGAGTATGATGTTTTGACAGGTTTCAATGACAGTGATTTTGCAGGAAGTTTGGATGACAGGAAGACCACTTCCGGTCATGTTTTTCATCTTGGATTAGGGGTGATTTCATGGGCATCCAAGAAGTAGCCCATTGTGACACTTTTATCGGCAGAAGCGGAGTATGTAGCAGCGACATCAGCAGCATGTAAAGCAATCTGGTTACGCAGAGTTTTAGAAGGTCTTCAACAGAAACAAGAAAGACCAACCACAGTTTATTGTGATAATAACTCAGCACTCGCTCTATCCAAGAACCATGTTTTTCACCAGAAAAGCAAGCACATTGATACTAGATATCACTTCATAAGAGAGCTTGTGAACAATGGTGAAGTTCGTATTTAGCATTGTAAATCGATTGACCAATTGGCTGACATATTCACAAAGCCATTGGCAAAAGATATTTTTTAAATTCATAGAAATAATTTAGGCATTGTAAATCTGCAGTAGTCAGTAGTAGTAATTAAGAGGGAGTGTTAGAAATAGTAATTACTTCAGTTAGCTTTAGATTTTACTTGAGTTACTATTTAGAAGTTCAGTTAATAAATGCAACAGCATGCTTTGCATGCATGCGAAAGATAGGTTAGAGTTTTTAGGGTTTTCCATAAGTGTTTAAATACACATTACATTATTGTTTGTATTACATCAGTTGATCTCCGTTTATAAATAAAGATTGAAGAGCCGTAGCTCATTCCGCATTATCTTTGTTTATTTCTGCCTCCAACCTTCAGATTTCAGTCTTGTGCAATAGACTCAAACTCAGATCTCTGTCCAATTGCTTGGATCAATTCTTTCACTTGATTGGTGAAAGATCTTGACTTTGATCGAATGATCTCTGCCTTCTTGGCTATGGAAGAATCCCTCTTCTCTATGGAAGAATACAACAAGCTTGGATCTGCTCTTGGATCAATATGCTCTCCAAGAAACTTAATCAAGCTATGATACTATGACGAATTTTAAGGAACACGCTGCGGCTTTCTATTCACATAAAATTCATACTTACAATGGACCCAAAGGTCTGTATTTAAACACTTCTAGATGATAAAACGCTAACCTAGCTTTATGCCCTACGCTTTATGCTTTAACTCAACTTATTTTTACTTCTAATAATACAACTCGCAAAAGTGGAAGGTAATTACTTTTTCCAACAGTATCGTCGAGGTAGTATCGCCGAGGCCATGGCAGAATGCTCATTGGATTCCCAAATATGAGTTTATCCAGGTTGTTGTTGGGCATGTAGTCGTAAACTATGAACAACTGCTTCTGCATCTTGCACCAACTGCGGAGACGAGCTAGGTTCCTGTGTTGCATATGCCCCATGGTCGAGATCTCTGCCACAAACCCCTTCATTCCCTCGGTGAACTGCTTTGTTATAGATTTCACCGCGAATTCCTTGCCACTGCGTGGGAGAACGCCACTGTAAACCTTTCCGAAACCCCCCTGGCCCAAAATGTTTTCATCCTGAAATCCATTCGTGGCGATGTTAAGGTCCCTGTAAGAGAATCTATCGGGCCAGAACTTACGCTCCCATTCTTTGGTTGTTTCTCTGTTATTGGCTCTTTTGTAAAACACGGCTGCAACCACCACAGACAAGAGAACCAGAGTTGGCACTGTAACGCCGGCTATCCATCCCCGACTTGGACGCTTGGAATACAATTTAGCAAAGGAAGGGAGATGAAATATATCGAGGGGGCGCGCCGGGCCTTCTGTGGTGAAGCTCCACGCGAGAACGTAATGGTCTTCGACGAAATTCCCCGTAGCCGCTAAAAGGCCAACGAACATCTTCTCTTGCAGAACGTGTTGCAGGTCGATTTTATGAGATATAAGGGGCTTCTACGGTCTAGGCAAGCTGGTCAGCGTTATACGAACATTGAGCCAGCTTTGAAGGTGGTCATAATCGATCCAGGCCTGTATGTTGTGTCCGCTCTTGAGGCTCAATTTATGGATGTGCTCCCCATCCCAATATTCGGTAGGCTCGGTCTTTACAGATAAGAGGCTGTTGATGTCCATGCCCACGTGGTTATCGTTAGGGTCATCAAATTGCGCACTCTTGATCGTATCGAACTCCACTACGAACAAGTGATTGTCCGCTCGCTCGTTGCTGGTGGTGTTAAGCAAGCCTAGATAATCGACCGTCAATGCACCCGTGGGAGATAGGTAGAGCGTGACGATGAAGGAAATTTCATGCCCACCTGAGTAAGAGTGGGGCGGGACCATGCTGAAAACCAAGGTAGTGTTGAAGGAGGAAAGTGTCTCGTTGCATTTCATCTGCACAGGAGTTGAATACAACGCCCTGCCGAGCACCGATTGTGAGTGATTTGTGAGGGCTATCGTGAATTGGGAGTGGGTGAGTGAAGCACCCTCCTGCAAGATCAAGTTTGTTTGATTGAATCCATTAAAGACAAAAGTGGTAGGAAAAACTGGTATGACAAGGGAGAAGAAGGCCAGAAGGGTGAGGCTGCCAATTAATAATCTAGGAGAAACCCAATTTCTTCTCCAGGAATCCATTTGTTATTTTTCTATGTTCACTAAGTAATATTATGAACAGGCCAATCCATATATTATGACACACAATCTACGTATAATGATATCGATGACCTAGGGAGAAAGTCGACCACACAATTTTTCGAATTTTCCAAGGACATTCCCAACCTGTTGTTCGAGATATCAACACGGGAGGAAAAAGCCCGCCACACACTTTAAAATGAGATATCAACACGGGAGGAGAAAGCCGACCATACACCTTCATAGAAAAATCCCAACAAATTGACATTCAAGAACGATATTTATATTTAAAGTGTATGCAATAACCATATTCAATTGTTAAATACTATTAACAACCATATTTAATAGGGGATTTCATGATGGTCGGCAGTTTGGATGTCAGCAGTTTTCCCCTTTAAATCTCCATCCTCTGTGTGTGTTTAGCTACCTGTTCCATAGCTCTGTATTTGCTTCCTTTTTTTCCTTTCTATCTTTTGTTCCTCTTTCGGCTGTCAACGGGAGAAAGGGAGAAAAGAGTATGCCGCGTAGAGGAAGACCCTGTAGGGGAGGTTGCTACGACCAAGGTGGTTCAAGCCGAGACCAACGGAACCCAGCTACAATGACGGTTTTCTTTCTGCGCATGTTTCCATTGAAAATTCAGAATGGTATTGAGGAATTGGAGGAGACTCTCTGGCTTATATTAAACAAAATTTAAAATTATATTTAAAAAAATAAAATTCAAATTTAAAGCACTACATTTAAAACTATTATTCAAATTTAGAATTTTATTTTTAGAAAAACTAAATTCAAATTGAGTATTTTATTTGGAGAAAGAGAAGTAATATTTTATTTTTTATATACAATTAAATTTCTAAAATAAAATAATACAAATATTTATAAAAAACAAATTATACATGATTTAAACATTCTATTTTTGTTAATATAATTGCATTGATTGCATTAGTAAATTTCTTTCAAATTTCATTTACAACATTAATATAACAAGTTAAAATAGCAGCAAAGCCATTTGAAATTAGTTTATAAGTAATTTAATTAAAAGTTAATAGCCCAAAAGTAAAAGTAATTGATTTCCTTACATGAATACTAAGTATTTTAAGAAAAGTTAACCAAGAAATTAATAATCCCTTGGAAGTGTGTTGACCTAGTTATTATTATTGCTAGGTTCAACACTTTATTAATAATAATTGAAATTACTTTATCCTTCTCAATGATTCTTTAAAGATTATAGAAATGTTGCAAACCCAAATTTCACATATAAAATAATAGGAATAAACAAATCTAAAAAAACATTTAGTGATAAATCTATTTTTATAATATATTAATGTATAATATTAAATTATAAATAAAAAATACATAAATTATTTTTAATGATTTGAAATAGTTTGTTTTGGGATTAAAAAATAAATTGTTTTTCAATCCCAACCTCTCAAAATCTTTAAATTAATAAAATAATGTTTTAATTAAAATTGATTATGTAAACAATAATAATAATTTCAATTAAATACAAACATTAAAGTTAATATATTTTACTATACTATACTAATTATTTTATTTTTTATTTAAATATCTAATATATTAAGATCCACGTGATATGAGATTGCATACTTATCGTGGTATTTTCTTTCATAAGAGATCGAATAAGTAAATATATAATAATCACCAGCTTAGTGTCCACTTGCATAGGAAGTGTGATTAGTCACTATCCACTTGCATAGGAGGTGTGATTAGTCACTAACTTCAGTTATACTTTAAATAATATTAAAAATAAAATGGTTTCTATTAATATATTAGTAAATGTCGGACTATGGATAATCTAGATTTTGTGGAAAATTGGATTACTAAATCAAATTAACATATAGTTTATAACTGTTTTCTCATATTTCTCTATATTTTAATGTTTTATTTTATAATATATGATATTCCCCAAGTCTTCCGCTGATATGATAGATTGTTCGTATGGGTTCCATTACAGAGATTTGACGGAAAAGGTTTTCTGTGTTTTATTTTAATAAACACGGTTTCCGTCCCATGTATATTTACGCCGATAGGCGTATTCTTTTAAATTTTGGGGGTGGGGGCTGGGTGGCAGATTTATTGTATATTTAATAATCAACGGCTGGATTTTGAAGGTGTGGGAATATGCTTCGTCTGGTGCATTAATGAAGCATTCAGATCTGCTGAAATAACTCACGGGCATGTTTAAATCCAATCGTCACTAATAATTTAAAAAAAAATAAGGTTATTACAGATGGCTGGCAGTTTCAAACCTTGGCAAGGCGCTCCTCTTCAATGTAACGCTTACTACCTTCACCTCCTTGGCCGATTAAGGATACACCACCCACCGTTACATTTTATATGTTAACAGATATCTACAATCGCTGCCCGTCAAGGTGTCGAGGATCTCTATCGATGCCCGTATGGACCTGGGTATGTTGTTTGTCTTCTGCTGGTGATTTCTGCTGGTGATGGGAGTTCCAATTTTGGTGACAGATTTCGCTAAGAAGATCTGGTTTAGCTGGTGCTTGCAATGGTAAACAATTTACAATCTACACCTATGCTCTCATATCTATAGTGATTCCCTTATATCTTTGTTTTGAATTAGTTTTTGTGGTTTCTTATAAATCTGTGTGACACAGGTCGATCTGCCTTGCACATCTAAAGGCCCGTTCTTGTAGAAACACTGGCATATTTGCAGCTTTCACTCTCACTTTCAGCACGGCAGCAACCGCCGCCAAATTCACCTTCACAACAGCCGATGGGACATGGCAGGCTTGATCTTGTTCGTGGGGTTCCCATGTTCCTTCTTGGCAATCAGCTGAACTTTGTCTCGGAGACTCTGGGGTGTTTCAAGTCTTGTCTCCTTCCTCTTCATGACCCAATGTGGGTCGCAGCGTGCTTAGGCAAATCATGGAGGTCGAGGTCTTGTGTTCCAAACTTGGTGGGATCTCAGAAATCAGTAATTTTTTGTATGATATTTTTAAACAGTGAGCGTTTCACCTTCTTTTTCTAATTTTTTACAGTAATTCTGTGTGCTTGTCTCTACATATGTTTAAATTCTTTAATTGGATATAAAGGGAACCAATATGAGAAGCGATCTCAAAGTTAATAGGCCGTTTCCTTAACAACATAAATTAACTGATGACCTGCTTTACAAATCTACAGTTGTAATATTGTAATTTGATTTTTGGGTAATTTGTGTTTTGGACGATACCTGGTGTGGTTTATTCGGAGAAAGAGGTGCTTAATAAGATTATATGCTTTGAAAATTCATGTGAGCTTAATTAATTACTTCAGTTTCTGGTTTTATCATATAATCAAATTACTCATCAAATGCTGAGGACCATTATCAAAATTATAACTTGAGCACCTTTATTATCAAAATTATAACTTGAGCACCTTTATCAAAATTATAACTTGGTACATAATTCGTGCCTTTGTTACACAGCTTTAAGAAGCTGGTCCAGTACGGTATCAACTAATTCGAGTAATTCTTAATAAAATTAAATGTTTCATCATTTCACGAACTGTAATTCTATTAACTCTGCGTAAACTAGTGATGCAATCAAGAATGTGTAAGAACTTGATAGTTGTTGATGTTTTGGGAGTTTAACTTGTTTTGACAAACCATAATGTAAGCCATATAGATTGTCGTCTTTTATTTTTTTAACTCTTTATATTTAAGAGAAGAGGATTTTCATTTTTTTTTATTTTTATATTTTTTTAAAGCTATATTTAAGAAATAAATTTATATTGAATTTTTCTATAATTTTAAGATTAGATATTTTTAAAACAATTCACACATTTATATATGTAGATATTACTATGTTCTTTAATTTTCATTTTTATAAATTTTTCTTCATCAAATAATTAATTAAATCAATCACAAATATCAGTTTGTGTAATTATGAAATCTTAAAATGATTTGAAGGATATCTAAAAGTGAAATGATATCACATTTTAAATTAACATGATAGGTGTTTAAAATCAAACTTATAAACAAAATGTTTATTAATTAAGAGAGCGAAGGCTTAAGAGGCCATATTTCATGAATCATTGGAGTTGTGTAGTTTCAATGCGTGGATGTAGAATCTCGGAAAAAAAATATAGATCCATTTGTAGTAAGCATAGGCGACCCATTTGCAAATTGCATACATAGCAAGATAAGCTGCTTCTCACGTGTAACAGTTTATATAATTATGAAATATGAAAATGATTTAAAACAATGTTTCTTAAACATACCTCTTTTTTATTTGGGATCAAATTTTTGAAATAGAATATAGTTTATTAAAATACAATAGAAGCATGTTGTTGAATTGTTGAGGCAAAGCATTAATAAGTGTTAATCTATTGTTTGTTTCTTTTCCAATTCACTCGATTTAAAAGTATTGAAATAATTATTTTTAAAAGATTGAAATAATGATTTTTTTAGAGTGATGGTTCTTCTATTCATGTTGAAAAGTAAACATAAATTTCAAAACGGACAAACAATTATATTTACAATATTAACTACTTCTTATAAAATTTCATAGTTTATAATAAAACAAGAAAAATTATGGTTCAGACTTAATATTAATTAAAATTAAATAATAATTAAAAACTAATGTTTTTTATTTTATTAGAAATGATGATATTTTATAAAATATATATATATATATATATTAAATATTTAAATATAAATTAGTTATGAATTTAAATGATTTCTTTAAATATAGAAAAATCAAGAAAAAAGTTAAAAACTATATATAAAAATTGGAAATTGAAAGTATATATATATATATATATATATATATATATATATATATATATATATATATATATATATTCAATAATAATATTAGGAATATTATTATGGAAAAATAATTCCAATAATAACATTAATAAAACTAAAAATTAATAATAATATTCATATTTATGTTAAAATATTATATTTGTTGAGATTCTTATGTGTAATTTGAAAAGTATAAGTAAATTTTATAAAGAAAATATTTGAAAAGTACATGTAAATTTATAAATTATGGAAAAAGTTAAAGCTATATATAAAATTGAAATATATATGTAGAAAGGTGAAAATTGAAAATAGTTTTTGAAAATTAAATTTTTAATATCAATATTAAAAATATTCTTATGAATAAAAATAATTTCATTAATAACATCAATAAAATTCAAAATTAATAATAATATTTATGCTTATGTTAAAATATTAAAAATACTAAAATTCATAAGCAGATATAATAATAATAATAATAATATTTATTTTAATTTTTAAATACTAACAATAAAAATTTAAATTATGGTGAATATAGTTGCTGATGTTAAATATTAATAAAAATAATTATGTTAGTAAGTAAAGTTACTCTTGACTTTAACTTTAATTAATTGTGATATATGATGTTAGTTTTCACGTTCTTCCTATCACTATCAATGTTTTCATTTCTTATATAAATTTCAATCATGTTGTAACTATTTCTTTCCACAATTTAACATAATATTCAAACCTGATATTTAGATTATTGCATCTTAAGTGTGCACATATCAAATATTATTAAGATTTTATTGTAAACCATGGTCAATCATAGCCACATGTGATCATCAATGTCCAACCACAGTCATGATTTCTTAAAAAACACGAGTTTTTAGAAAATGTGATTTATTTCATAAATGGAATCAACAAAGTATGCACATTCTACGTCATAACGACTTTCTATAGTTTGCGCATGCGTCCGGAAAACATAGGAAGGCACACTGAATGTTATAATGTTCCGGTCTTGATGTTGAATAACCATATTAAGCTATTGCAATCCAACATAAGGTTTCGGGAATGTCACATTTGGACCTAACAATTTAAAAGGTTTGTAATGCAACATAGCCATTAAAACGCAGATCTACCATACGAAATTTAGCCAAGACAAACGTTCAAATGAGACATTTCCATAATAGACAATTGCATCCAACCAAAGACAACTACACAACCACAGTGAACATAAGTCAACCATCATAAATGTTAAAACCATAATTAAATGTTATTTTTTAGAGTGACGGTTCTTGGATTCATGTTGAAAAGTAAACATAAATTTCAAAACGGACAAACAATTATATTTACAATATTAACTACTTCTTATAAAATTTCATAGTTTATAATAAAACAAGAAAAATTATGGTTCAGACTCAATATTAATTAAAATTAAATAATAATTAAAAACTAATGTTTTTTATTTTATTAGAAATGGTGATATTTTATAAAAAATATATATATTTTAAATATTTAAATATAAATTAGTTGTGAATTTAAATGATTTCTTTAAATATAGAAAAATCAAGAAAAAAGTTAAAAACTATATATAAAAATTGGAAATTGAAAAAAACAAAATATATATATATATATATTCAATAATAATATTAGGAATATTATTGTGGAAAAATAATTCCAATAATAACATTAATAAAATTAAAAATTAATAATAATATTCATCTTTATGTTAAAATATTATATTTGTTGAGATTCTTATGTGTAATTTGAAAAGTATCAGTAAATTTTATAAAGTAAATATTTGAAAAGTACATGTAAATTTATAAATTATGGAAAAAGTTAAAGCTATATATAAAATTGAAATATATACGTAGAAAGGTGAAAATTGAAGATAGTTTTTGAAAATTAAATTTTTAATATTAATATTAAAAATATTCTTATGAATAAAAGTAATTTCATTAATAACATCAATAAAATTCAAAATTAATAATATTATTTATGCTTATGTTAAAATATTAAAAATACTAAAATTCATAAGCAGATATAATAATAATAATAATATTTATTTTAATTTTTAAATACTAACAATAAAAATTTAAATTATGGCGAATATAGTTGCTAATGTTAAATATTAATAAAAATTATTATGTTAGTAAGTAAAGTTACTCTTGACTTTAACTTTAATTAAGTGTGATATATGATGTTAGTTTTCATGTTCTTCCTATCACTATCAATGTTTTCATTTCTTATATAAATGTCAATCATGTTGTAACTATTTCTTTCCACAATTTAATATAATATTCAAACCTGATATTTACATTATTGCATCTTAAGTGTGCACATATCAAATATTATTAATATTTTATTGTAAACCATGGTCAATCATAGCCACATGTGATCATCAATGTCCAACCACAGTCAACATAGGAAGGCACACTGAATGTTATAATGTTCCAGTCTTGATGTTGAATAACCATATTAAGCTATTGCAATCCAACATAAGGTTTTGGGAATGTC
>BSBM01002472.1:0-43650 GCA_027924585.1 Larix kaempferi | reverse complement strand
CATCCTCTTTTTCGGTTCTACAGCCACCTGTATGTAGAAGCTAATTCCAATCAAAATTTCCATAGTCTATGCAATTGTTACAACATCGATTGAGAGGGTTCCTTACGTCTGGACCTCAGAACATGCAATATTCTCTTATTTCTGTTGGGATTCAGTCGACCAAACAGAGATGGAATAACTGTTGGCAGGAACAGAATAATTCTATCCCGTTCCTTCTCGATACTCATAAAAATTTTATTGCTGTGTCAGAAGAAGGCTAGTTATACTGGTCCAGTAGACTTCAAAGATACCCTTGGTATAACATTGACAATCGAACAAGGATTGGAGAAGATATCAGTAGTTTTCCATTTCCTGATCTCTATCTTTCATGGGATCAATTCCCCCTTGACTGACTTTACAATAATATATGGAGCTGAGCATGGCTGGGAATACGGGAGAACGCTCCTTTGCTGACATTATTACTAGTATTAGATACTGGGTTATCCATAGCATTACCATACCTTCTCTATTCATTGCAGGTTGGTTATTTGTCAGCACGGGTTTGGCTTATGATGTGTTTGGGAGCCCCCGGCCGAATGAGTATTTCACAGAAAGCCGACAAGAGGTTCCATTAGTAACTGGCCGTTTCGATCCGTTAGAGCAACTCGATGAATTTACTAGATCTTTTTAGGAGGCACTAATGACTACAGATAGAACTTTTCCGATTTTTACAGTTAGATGGTTGGCCATTCACGGGCTAGCTGTCCCGACAGTTTTTTTCTTGGGATCAATATCGGCAATGCAGTTCATCCAACGATAAACTCTATCTAAAAAAAGGTATGGAGATATGACACAATCAAACCCGAACAAACAAAATGTTGAATTGAATCGTACCAGCCTCTTCTGGGGGTTGCTACTCATTTTTGTACTTGCTGTTCTATTCTCTAATTATTTTTTCAATTAGGAACAATGAGAATATTCTCACTCCATTCGAATAGATCCAATACTCATAATTATCTATGCTATGACTGTTTATGTCTCGAGCATGACCACTTAATAAAATGTGAAAGGGAGTAAGAGAAATGGCCGAAACCACTGGAAGGATCCCTCTTTGGTTGATAGCTACTGTAACTGGTATTATTGTGATTGGTTTACTGGGTATCTTTTTCTATGGTTCATATTCTGGATCAGGGTCATCCCTATAGTAGGGGAAATGCACTTACTATGGGGAATACTATACATGCGAAAGTGAAAAATTGATAAGGCCTTACCCTTCAGAGAAGGGTAAGGTCTTATCAAAATCTATTTTTGAGATTCTCTTCTATATTAATATTAATTAGAAGAGAAGATTCGTACAAATACAATGACTCTGTCATTTACTTCATTCAATGCCTTTCAGTCAGGTGATAAGCCAACCTATTCTTCCACTATATGATCAAAATTGGATCGATCCCATTTCAATCTCTGTCGAAGGAACAACGGAGAAACAGAGAATATTAATTACTAAAAATTTGCTCATTTCTCTGATGGGAGATTATGCAAAGTTTCTGTAAAAACCTGAACTATGAGAATCTGAATGTGCAAATAGAATCTTTTCTTATTTTGGCTTAAAAAAGAAAAGAGGAAAAAAACCTTTTTTCATTTTCTCTCATAATGAACGAACCCAAAAGTTTTATAGGGTTGTTTTACTCAATGAGTGATATTGCCCCTTCCTTACTTGTCTGCTCTTCCTTCTTTATGAATTTTAAGCTCAGTATAACGTACAAAATAATCGACAATTTACGAAGGAATTTACGAACAGGGCAGGATCGACACCCAATTAGTTCCTCTTATCTCAACGAGAATAATTTATTCAAATCTTTTCGAGGAAGAATAATGGTATAGGATCAAGAATGGAATCAGAGAAAATAGGAATCTTCTCCAAGATTGCTTGGTTATTTTCCTCATCTCTCCCTCCTGCGATCTATCTCTATTTTCCGGATCATTTCTTTTGAACATGGGGGGCAAGGAAAGGAAGGAATGGTATGTATCTAGTACGCGATATAGCATATGAGGATCGTTCGACAAGTTGATCTGTTCCAGTGCTTATTGAGTCACTCCTTATTAAAAATGTAGATATATCTTACATTTTTCCAAGAAAATATAAGGGAGAAGGAGGATAAAAGGCTCTCCATCTCCGAAGGGGTATTAATTTTTGATTCAATCAGTCAACTTAATGTTCGGAAATCTATGGACCTAAAGATTCATCTCGGCCAATTGAACTTTCTCAAATTGTTTCTTCTTAAGGACCAAAAATATCTGTGCCAGAATGACAGATGCTAAGAATAATAAAAGACCTTGAACACGTAATGGATCTTGAAGTACTATCTCTGCATCTCCTTGACCGAATCCACCCACATTAGGGTTATTCGTTAATGGCTGATCGACCTTGATCAATTCGCCTTCTGAAACAAGAAGTTCCGGTCCCGGAGGTACAATGTCAACCACTTGCCCACCGTCTGATGTATTATCGATAGTTATCTCATATCCACCCTTTTCTTTACGTAAAATTTTGCTCACTCTTCCTGTTGCCGAAGCGCTGTAGACCGTATTGTTGCTCTTACTCCCGTCGGGATAAATTTGTCCTCTTCCTCTATTACCACCCAAATATATGGGATATTTAAGGAAGTGAGCTTCTTTATCAGTAGCAGGATCTGGTGAAAGGATGGGGAACACAAGTTCACTATATTTTTGACCAGGAACAGGACCTATTACAATAATGTTTTTTTGATTGGGACGATAGTTCTGAAAATAAAGATTACCCATCTTTTGTCTAATCTCAGGAGAAATACGATCCGGAGGGGCTAATTCAAAGCCCTCGGGTAAAATTAGAACAGCTCCTACATTTAAAGCCCCTTTCTTACCATTAGCAAGAACTTGTTTCATTTGCGTATCATAGGGGATCTTAACAACTGCTTCAAATACGGTATTGGGAAGCACGGACTGTGGAACCTCAATATCTACAGGTTTTTTGGCCAAGTGACAATTGGCACATACAATACGTCCAGTTGCTTCTCGGGGATTTTCATAACCCTGCTGTGCAAAAATGGGATATGCATTCGAAATGGATGTCCGAGTGATGATATGTATCATGACCAGGACGGAAATTAACCGAGTCATCTTTTTCGTCCAGTCATAAGTATTTCTATTTTGCATGGTTATTGGTTCCAAATCATTTTTCGGGTGAGAGTAGGTAGCTATCATAGTTACCTGTCAAAAATTCTGCTACTATATTGATTGAACCAAACCTAAAAGTAAGAAATCGGAAGTCTCGCACCAGGAGAAGAATGAGGGGGAGGAATAGCTAATTCCTGAACACAGAAAACACTTTATTATTCTGTTTCAATTGTTTCGGTCGGAGAAAAAACCCTATTCTTTATTCATTCATCGAATGATAAATTACTACAAGTGAAGGAGATATACGATTGAAACGACGGAAGATCCAATATTTAAGAATCGTATCTAAGATGACTGGAAAAGTTGAAACAAGAACAGATATTATTTGTTCGTTATGAGCAAATCCATAATTTTCGGAGATCGAATCGATCATCAGTTCCCAACCATGGGGCGAATGAAACCCAATAAATAGATCAGTTACTAAAAGGATGACAAAAGCTTTCATTGTATCGCTCAGACTATAGAATAATTCTTGGATCCAAGAATTTAGAATGGCAAGTTTATTCCTACCCAGAATGAGATAAGCACTTATAAGAACAAAACCTATTAGATTTGTTAATAAATGTGAGATTATCTGGATACAATCTTCATTGTACATTTCAACCAATTGGATCGTTTCTTCGTGAAGCTCTATAGGAAGATCTTGTGAATATGTTCCCAAAGAATCTTCCAACATTTTTTCTAATAGGAATAGATCTTCTATTCTCTCAAATCTTTCCAGAGCACTTTCTTCCTGGAGATAATCATAAATTTTATAAGATTGACCAGTATTCCACCAATCTGTGATCCAAGGCTCCAAACCTTTCCGTAATAAAATAGGAATTATCCAGGGCAGTACTACTAAACATGCGAGATATCGTAGGGAAGCTAATGCTTTATATTTGGCCACTTCCAATTCGTGAATCGCTAACGAACCTGATTCACCCGTCAGTTCTGTCCGAAATCTAGACAAAGTACGAGTGATAGAATGAGGTATGGGACTCATAGATTGATCTATTGCGTAATTGTTTTACCCCGAGAAAAATTATCCTCGGAGAAAAAGTAAAAGGTTCGCTCCAAATGAGTGAGACGGAGCATAAGGAGATCGTTCCCAGATATCCGATCATTCCAGATCGTCTCTATCTGGACCAATTATCTATTCATTTTTTCCATTCTATCTTACTCTTTTTTAGAAGAATCACTTGAAGTAACATAAGTCTTATTCATTGCCAAGATCCTTTGAATCCTGATAACTGGATTCAAAGGATCTTTTACAAATCTTTCCCCAGTTATCTCCAAAGATGACAAATGCTCTTGAAAAATGAGATAACGACGAAATCATATAAGAATAATTTGGATCGTGATGAAGAATCGGGATGAAAGGAAAAAATATTCTAGTTTTAGGGAAACCGGACCACTATATCTAATAATTGTTCTTTCTGATACATCATATCCATCTACTGGCTCTATAAGCTCGCCCTCCCTAGGATAGGAAATGATATGGTGTGTTCGGGAACTACCAAAAGAATCTCGGTCTGATTCATTCCATAAGTATCATTTAGTAGGAATTAACTGCATGATCTTTTTCCCGGACAAATACCAACTAGTTCTATCGTAACTTATTGCTCTTCCTATATTACCTCTTCCTATACTATTTAATAAAAATCTTATATTGTTCATAAAGATCCTATATCGTTCCATTTACATACAATAATATTTCAATATTTATTTCAATTTATATGAAATACAATATTGAAATTTCCTGATTGGATATTAATTAATGTTCCTTGATTTGATCCATATTAAAATGTCTCGACATTTTAATGTATGTCGAGGATAAAGAACCCCCCGGTTCATTTCAAAACCCTTCAATGGATACACGCAAGAAACGGGCTGATTCAGCAGCTTTCTGTTCGATCTCCCTTAGGTTCAAATTATCACCAGTACGAGTTAAAGGAATGTCTTGTCGGCCCTTTATTTCCATATAAAGAACACGACGAGGGGAAATACCTTCTTGAACTTCCGTTTTGATCATCTGAATATCCTTCATAAGAAATCGTGGGAAAATACGACGATTTATTCCGGGAAATCCCCAACGAAAAAGACATACAATTCCTTTTCTTTTATCAAACTTATTATAGCCACTACCCACATTGAACAAAATTGTGCACCACAGATAAGAGCTAATGAACAGACCTGCAATACCATGAAAACACATTACAATTCCTTGTGGAAAAAAGAGTATTTGCTGAGATGACAATAGGGGTATCAGGTTCTCACCAAAATAACTCGAAATACCGACCAGGAAAAATCCTAGTGAACCCAGAAAGAGGATACAAGCCCAAAAGAAATTACTTCCTTTTCGAGACCCTGTTATAGGTTCTATCCAGAGCCATTTGGATCGACGATTCATAAAAAATTGTATTCAATTCCATCCTATTGAAGTTGAGGGAATAGCCAACTTTTTTATCCTTTGGTTCCCAAACTCTTATAAACTAGCTATCCATATACATAGATAACATTTCCGTAAAGTCAGCCAAGTATATCTTCTTGTCCATTCTTACCATCCATTTCAAAAAGGTCCTTCCTTAATTTATCAATTTGAGAAACAACACTGGATCAGTGCAGTATCAATATCTACAGGAATAGATATATATACCATATAAAAAATATAACCGACAATATTAACATATTGATCAATACCTATCTATTGAAACATGCGTATATCCAATATGTATATGGATATGAATAGATATCCAAATTATCTATATATAAAATAGAATGGTAAAATCTATCCATATTCATATATGAATATGTCGAAATACATATGGATATTTATACCTATTTTGTGTCTATAAGGGTTCTATCTTATATCATCTGAAATAGATATGGATATCCTATTTGTTCCGCAATTGAAAGATCCAAACCCATTTCTTACATCGGATTTTATAAAATTCATAAAATCTCGTCTTTCTGAATATACAGATGAGAAAGAACCATTGTAATTGCCGGAAGTAATAAGCCGACTAAAGGAACTAAAATAGAGGGTAGGTGAGGAATTATCATAGAATGAGTACCTTACTTAATCAATTAAATTTTTATAAATATTACAAGGAATTATTATAAGATCAAATAAGTGATGGGACCAAATGAGCGGTCCTATTCGTCCTTCTTCATAGAATACATGTACGCAAATATTGTTCTTTTCCCCATCTCTTCCAAAAATTCTGAAAAAGCATTTCAAGTTGGATCCAAAATTGTTTTTGAATAAGATCCCGAGTTCAACAATGAGGATCTTATCTATTACAATATATATACAGATATATTACAACACTTATTCATACTATATAATAAAATAGTGGAAGAACAAGAATCCTGACCAAAATTTCTCTGATTTCGGAGAGCGGAAAATTGGCTATATTTATTGTTAGTATAGGATCGAGGATCATAAATTGTTGGTAAAAAGGGGGTGAAAAGCAATTCTCTTAGAGAAATCATTCTTTCTTTCGCCGCGATAAGAAACTATATCACTGTCACTTCCGTTACAAGGAACTCGATTTGATCTTTTTTCCTTATAAGGAAAAAACTCAACGTTCATTTTTTTCACGAGGAAGACCGTAAAGCTTAAATAGTTCACTCAGAACACCTTTTAAGAGATTACGTGGAACAATCAGATCAAATAAACCATGACCAAATAAATGCTCAGTCACCTGAAAATCTTCAATCACTTTCTGACCTAATGTCTGTTCGATTACTCTTTTACCTGCAAATGCAATGTACGCTTTAGGTTCGGCAATAATGATATCTCCCAACATGCCAAAACTAGCAGTCACTCCACCGGTTGTCGGAGACGTCAGAATCGATAAATATAACAACTTTTTATCCTTCTGATGAATATATAACGCAGAAGCTATTTTAGCCATTTGCATTAAACTAAAACTTCCTTCTTGCATGCGTGCTCCTCCGGAAGCACACACCATAATGACTGGAAGAGATTCCTCGGTAGCGCGCTCGATCAGACGGGTTATTTTCTCACCTACTACAGAGCCCATACTACCTCCCATGAACTTAAAATCCATAACTCCGAGTGCGATAGGAATACCATTTAATTTACCTATGCCTGTTTGAATAGCATCAGTCAAACCTGTCTCTATTTGACAGGAAGTTATATGATCCTTATAAGGTTCATCCTCAGAATTAAGAGGATCAGAATTAGAAGGTTCATCCTCAGAATGAAATTGAAGAACATCTAGAGTGTACATGTCTTCATCCATAGGACGCCAAGTGCCACGATCAATTATAAGTTCTATTCTATCTGAACTATTCATTTGCAGATAATATCCACATTCTTCACAAATACTTTTATTCTCTCTCAAGAATCTGATATAGAGCAAGCTCTCGCAATTATCGCATTGAACCCATAATCTATTAATTTTAACGTAATCAATACTTAGATTCTTGTTCTTATCCATCTCATTGACGTCCTTACTATCCCCTTCGACCGAATCTTTTAGTAATCCAGTTATTTTACGCCTGTCTTCGAACCACTCCCTTATAGACATAGAGTTTTCCATATAAAGGTAAAGATTGTTACTTTTCCTATCTTATTTTGTATGAGGAGAAGTCGTATAAATAAAATGATTAAAATAATTAATGAATAGTGGAATGAATCATTGATAAATCATCTCCATTCATTATTGATTAGGAATCCGAAATATCGATCCGGGATTATGATAGAACCCTTTATTCTGTTATAAAGAAAGATTCTCTCCTATACCGCGATGAAAAGGAATTTTCATCCTAAATATAAAATCTTTTGGGCTAGAAGGGATTTGAACCCTTGACTTCATGGTCCGGAACCATGAGCTCTGATCCACTGAGCTACCAACCCTATCGAATGATCCATAAGATCAATGGAAAGGATGAATAGGATTCGTTATCGAATGCTTTACCCCAAAAAATTTGAATTGACTCACTCTGTTTGAGATATTTGACCTCGGAAATTTCTATATATCAATATCTATTATAGATATTGATATATAGAAATCCCAGATATTAATATCTGAAATCGCAGATCTCCGTTCACGATTTGGCCTAATCTTTGTGGTAGTGGTAAAAGATTGGGCCGAGTCCGATTGGTAGAACGAAAGTCACTGGATTACAAGTAATCAATCGTATCAAATTCAAATTTGATCTCCTTCCATACTTCACAAGCAGCAGCTAGTTCAGGACTCCATTTAGTAGCTTCACGGATCACTTCATTACCTTCACGAGCAAGATCACGTCCTTCATTACGAGCTTGTACACAAGCTTCTAGAGCAACCCGATTAGCTACTGCACCAGGCGCATTTCCCCAAGGGTGCCCCAAAGTTCCCCCACCAAACTGTAGTACGGAATCATCCCCAAAGATCTCGGTCAGAGCAGGCATATGCCAAACGTGAATACCTCCTGAAGCTACGGGCAGAACACCTGGCATAGATACCCAGTCTTGAGTGAAGTAAATACCACGACTTCGATCTTTTTCAATAAAATCATCACGCAGTAGATCAACAAACCCTAAAGTGACGTCTCGTTCCCCTTCAAGTTTACCTACTACAGTACCGGCGTGAATATGATCTCCACCGGACATACGCAATGCTTTAGCCAGTACACGGAAATGCATGCCATGATTTCTTTGTCTGTCAATAACTGCATGCATCGCGCGGTGAATGTGAAGAAGTAGGCCGTTGTCTCGGCAATAATGAGCCAAAGAAGTATTTGCAGTAAAACCTCCCGTCAGATAGTCATGCATAACGATAGGAACTCCCAATTCTCTTGCAAATATTGCCCTTTTCATCATTTCTTCACATGTACCTGCAGTAGCATTCAAGTAATGTCCCTTAATTTCACCCGTCTCAGCCTGAGCCTTATAAAGTGCTTCCGCACAAAAGACAAAACGATCTCTCCAGCGCATGAATGGTTGGGAATTTACGTTCTCATCATCCTTGGTAAAATCAAGTCCACCACGGAGACATTCGTAAACTGCTCTACCATAGTTCTTAGCCGATAGACCCAATTTTGGTTTGATAGTACATCCCAATAAAGGACGGCCATATTTGTTCAATTTATCCCTTTCGACTTGGATACCATGAGGTGGACCTTGAAAAGTTTTGGAATAAGCAGGGGGGATCCGCAAATCTTCCAAACGTAGAGCCCGTAGGGCCTTGAATCCAAATACATTACCTACAATGGAAGTGAACAAGTTAGTAACAGAACCTTCTTCGAAAAGGTCTAAGGGGTAAGCTACATAGGCAATAAATTGACTCTCCTCTCCAGGAACGGCCTCGATGTCATAGCATCGTCCCTTGTAACGATCAAGACTAGTAAGTCCATCGGTCCAAACAGTGGTCCATGTACCGGTGGAAGATTCAGCAGCTACTGCTGCTCCCGCTTCCTCGGGCGGCACCCCAGGTTGAGGAGTTACTCGGAATGCTGCCAAGATATCCGTATCTTTGGTCTGATATTCAGGAGTATAATAAGTTAATCTGTAATCTTTAACACCAGCTTTGAATCCGACACTAGCTTTAGTCTCTGTTTTTGGTGACATAAGTCCCTCCTTTATTAATAATTATTTCTCGCAAGGACGAGGTCTGCTCGACATGGATCGAACGTAAACAATCGATTTTGTTTGACAGAAATATCCTACAAAACAGTCGTCCGTTATTGGACAATAAGATCTAATTGATTTTGACAGAAATATCCTACAAAACAGTCGTCCGTTATTGGACAATAAGATCTACTAGATACACTCTCATTGTATAATGTTCTTTATGTAAGACGCAACCCAATTTTTGCTCTTGAAGTTCTTCATTGACCCAAGCACCTTTCAGCTGTTAAACTAGTTAATTAATGAATTTAAGGAACCGAATTGACCTTTAACCATAATGGTGCGAATTGTCCATATGACAATACATATAGAATATGGAACAAATGTGCGTACGAAGAGATAACGACCAATGAGATAAAGGTCATTCGTAAGGTTAAAGTTTCAAATTTCACAGATGATATGGACATAATGTTGAAGTATTTTCAATTTTAGTTATGGATAAATGGGTTCTAGTTATAGAGAAATCGAAGACTTCCTCATGATCCTTATCCATATCTATCTACCTACTTAATATTCCAAATATTAATTTGAACTTTTCAATAAAGTAGGGTATTACCCAGGTGGTAACTCCCATTCATTATTGACTGATCTGATCGACCCGATACGGAAGGAACCTTTTTGTTATTGATAATATTGGAAAAATAATATTGATATATATCAAATTCAAGATTCAAGGAAATTTTTTCCTTTTTTGTATGAGAACCAATCCTCTTGTTCTTGGGGTTTCCGCACTTGTGGAAAAAAGTGTGGGACGTATCGCTCAAATCATTGGCCCAGTACTGGATGTATCTTTTCCTCCAGGTAATATGCCTAATATTTACAATTCATTGACAGTTAAGGGTCAAGGTACAACCGGTAAGGAAATTCAGGTTACTTGTGAAGTACAACAATTATTAGGAAATCATAAGGTTAGAGCTGTAGCTATGAGTGCTACAGATGGTTTGACGAGAGGAATGAGAGTGATTGACACGGGAGCTCCTCTGAGTGTTCCAGTTGGTGGAGCTACTCTCGGACGAATTTTCAATGTTCTTGGAGAACCTGTTGATAATTTGGGTCCTGTAGATGCTCGCATAACATCTCCTATTCATAGATCTGCTCCCGCCTTTATAGAGTTGGATACAAAATTATCCATCTTCGAAACAGGCATTAAAGTAGTAGATCTTTTGGCTCCTTACCGCCGTGGGGGAAAAATCGGTTTATTTGGAGGAGCTGGAGTGGGTAAAACAGTACTCATTATGGAGTTGATCAACAACATTGCTAAGGCTCATGGAGGGGTATCTGTATTTGGAGGAGTAGGAGAACGTACCCGTGAAGGGAATGATCTTTACATGGAAATGAAAGAATCGGGAGTAATTAATGAACAAAGCATCTCAGAATCAAAAGTGGCTCTGGTCTATGGTCAGATGAATGAACCACCAGGAGCTCGTATGAGAGTCGGTTTAACTGCTCTAACCATGGCCGAATATTTCCGAGATGTCAATGAGCAAGACGTATTATTATTTATTGATAACATCTTCCGCTTTGTCCAAGCGGGATCAGAGGTATCCGCCCTATTAGGCAGAATGCCTTCCGCCGTGGGTTATCAGCCAACTCTTGCCACGGAAATGGGTTCTTTGCAAGAGAGAATTACTTCCACAAAAAGGGGATCCATAACCTCGATTCAAGCAGTTTATGTACCTGCTGACGACTTGACCGACCCTGCTCCTGCTACGACATTTGCACATTCAGATGCTACTACCGTACCATCGAGAGGATTAGCTGCCAAGGGTATCTATCCAGCAGTGGATCCTTTAGATTCAACATCGACTATGCTCCAACCTTGGATCGTAGGTGAAGAACATTACGAAATTGCACAAGGGGTTAAGCAAACTTTACAACGTTATAAGGAACTTCAAGACATTATAGCTATTCCTGGACTGGATGAATTATCGGAGGAAGATCGTTTAATCGTAGCAAGAGCAAGAAAAATTGAACGTTTCCTATCACAACCCTTTTTCGTAGCAGAGGTATTCACAGGTTTCCCGGGCAAATATGTTGGTCTAATGGAAACAATTAGAGGGTTTCAAATGATCCTTTCCGGAGAATTAGATGGTCTTACCGAACAGTCTTTTTATTTGGTGGGTAACATTGATGAAGCTACCGCGAAGGCTATTAACTAAAGTGAATTTTGAAAATGACCCTAAATCTTCGTGTACTGTCTCCTAATCGAGTCGTTTGGTGATTCAGAAGTTAAAGAAATAATCCTATCTACTAATAGTGGTCAAATTGGCGTATTACCCAATCATGCTTCACTTGTGGCAGCTGTAGATATAGGAGTTATGAAAATACGTCTCAATGGACGGTGGTCCACTATGGCTTTGATGGGCGGTTTCGCCAAGATAGACAATGATAAAATAACCGTATTGGTCAATAATGCAGAGAGAGATGTTGACATCAATCTAAAAGAAGCCCAGGAAACTTTTCGAATAGCTAAAGCTGACTTAGCTCGAGCCGAAGGCAAAAGACAAGCAATTGAGGCTGATGTAGCTCTGAAAAGAGCTAGAACACGATTAGAGGCTATCAATGCTAGCCCCCCCGTCTCTAATGAAAATTTTGGAGAATGATCTGAAAATGGATTGATTCAATGTTCTGTCTCGATCCAAAAAAGTGGAGTAAAGCTTATTAGATGCCATCGACTCTTCAATGGTATCTAATAAGTTTACCTACTATTGGATTTGAACCAATGACTCTCGCCGTATGAAAGCGATAACTCTCTAACCACTGAGTTAAGTGGGTCATTTATTCTCATAGGTAGAGTTGGACTCTATAAACAATTCTAAATGGAATTAAACGTATAGACAATGTTTCTCTGGCGCAGATCGAACTTATTGGGACGTATTAGATCATAGTATCGGATCATGAAATATCTACCTTGACAGAAAGTGATCCATCTGGTTTAGTATAGTAGTGTATCACCAAGACTGGCAAGGAAGGGCTATAGCTCAGCATGGTAGAGCACCTCGTTTTACACGTGCGCCAATGGTTTTCGGGAGAGTTTATCGATTCGTCCGATCCACGAAATAGATTCTATGTGAAATAGTCTTACTCTATCAATTTTGTTTCTCTGGGGAACAATAGCATGACAAAGATGAAGTTCGATCCGATTCGAATTACGAATCTAATTGATATGGTCAATCCCAGCTCCGTTCAATGCCAGGCATAATGAGTATAATACGGGGACCTCAAAATAGATTCTTTTCGCTCTATGAACTTTTAGGTGTATGAAGTGTCATATTTCACTTTTTGAGCGATAGAGGAGACTCTATTTGAGTCAATCTATGCCCGAGCAAGGCAGGACCTACGTCAAGGAAACCTTTTGAATAACTTTGGGATTGCTTCCGAAGGGTAATAATTTGGAGCACACGGAGCCATATTAGTATCTTCCTGGAAAGAGGAGAATGGCAGACTAACCGATCTTTCCATCAGTTAATGAAAGAGCCCAATGCGAGAAAATGCATGTTGGGTTCTTGGAACAGTTCAAATCATTTTGATAATAAGAACTTTGATCTGTTCTACCGAGAAGGTCTTACGGTTCGAGCCCGTATAGCCCTATACATTCCACTAAGTTACACTACTTTATTTATATATATATATATTATCCCCTCATAGTCCCTATGACTTGGCCTTGAAGAGTCTTTCGGATCATATAAACTATTCTCATGGTCCTTATCGAGATCGATGGATGGGAACGTTGGAACAGGACAGGCAGATAATTATTTCTCATCGATCGAGATTGATCCGATACCAGATGATCGCACCTATAAACCCTTTTTTTCATTAATAAAAAAAGAGGGGAAAGAAAATAAGTTAAGTAACGACTGACATGATGATATGCAATAATAATCCATTACATTATTGGAGGTTACTAATCTACTTCTGATAGATCCAAGGTTCTAATGATTGATCCCAGCCTATTGGATCTTGGCCTTCGTTCGAATAGTAAGTAATTAGGATCGATCATTGTAATTTGATGAATCAGGTGTAGGGAATTCCTAGCTAGTATGATGAATGACTTCCTCCTTTCCTTTTATTCTCAAGGGAATCCATAAGAAGGGGATCTATGGAAGTATCCTGTCCGATCCAATCTGTCTAATCTGTCCAATCCAAAGAGTTCGGATCGTAGAACTGGAACTAATTGTAACATACAAGAAACAAGGCGTTTTTTCTTTCTTTTTTTCTAGGCACTTCTAGATTCTACATACAAATATAGATAGAGGATTTATAAGGTATTCCATACTATATTGCTTGGATTTGCACAATGTTAGAATTCCCATTGTAAGATAATCTAGTTCGGAACCGAGGGAAAAGCGGGTAATTTGTCACGATATTTTCTATATTGTATCACATTTCTTTTTTTGTTCATTTTTATCGCTAGCTCTTCGAAAAACTCGAGAGTTCTCTAAAATATCATATGTTTGAAGCAGTTTTCTAGTCCAGTCAAAGTATCGATTGGACATGTGCTTTTAGCTCCATCCAAACGCAACGCATTCCGTTGGGGTTGAACGAAGTCCTTTTCCGTTCAATCGAAAATCCCGGCTGTATCTATCCCTTTGCTAAAGATCGGGGCGAAGATCTTGATCAACTAGGATTCTCTACAATATGTTATTTATGGTAAATCAAACCTATTCTTGAACCATAGAAGTGGGAAGTACTACGGATATTCCAAATACCTGGAAAGGAAAATTCTCTGGAGTTGATCCATTCTAGCTAAAGGCGAACCTTTGGTTCGTTCTCTTTCTCCACCTAAGATCATAACTCTGTTGGGACAAAACTAGAATCCCTTGCTCAAAAATAATGTGGACTGCGACCCAAAAGAAGTTGCCTTCTGCCCCGTTACAAATAGATATTTACTCGGTTAGACAATAGATCTGTCCGAAATCATGTTATATCGGAATGAGCCCGGACTCATCACGAACTTATACGTGAAGGATTTGATACGTTCCACGGATCGATTGACGCCTACCAAGACGTTTCATTCGTCTTCTTTCAATACTGTAAAATGTTCACTATCTCCGTTGATAGATGAGCCTCGAAATTTGTATATTTGTCCCATCACCTGCATTATAATATAATAAATAACTTGATTGTCTCTTAACCGTGCGTGTAAGACGGACATCCAGACCTTTTTTTTTTTCTTCGTAGGAAACATGAGCCCTTTATCGGACTTGAACCGATGGACTTACGCCTTACCATGGCGTTTACTCTACCACTGAGTTAAAAGGGGCCCCCCCCCATCATATATTAATGAGTAAGTCTACTACGGTATATGAAACAAAAAATTGGATGCACATGATCCATCTATATTATAGATATCAAGTTGAGAACATATATTAGTAGCTCGTAGGTTTACATGAGAGGAGGGTAGGGATAGCTATACTGGAAACTCCGGGCTGAGCTGATACGAAGCGAATGGAGACAAGTTATGTTATGCCTAAAAACAATTCTGAATGTATTGCTAGAAGAGCCGCGGGATCAACGGGTCAGGTCCTATTGCAATTACCTGAAATGCGTTTGCATAATATTATTTCTCGATCGGGTATGGCTTCCCACCATTCCCGGAGCTAAACAATTAGTTAATCATAGACATACCTCGGTCAATGACCATATGGTAGATATTTCGAAAATGAATTCTAAATAATTCAATTCTTTTTAACAGAATTCTTCAAATATCATTACAAACTGTAGAAAATTTGAACAAATAGGAAGATGTTCCCGGATATAATCTATCGCAAACCTAAGAAGATCAATGGTTGTAAGGAAACCCCTTCTATTTTGAAAGATGGCGATGATATTAAACCAATTCTTTTCTTTCTTAATCCAAGATAAATATAATCCTTCTTCCATTTTCTCTTCTTCCCCATCTGTGTAATTTCGATCAGGAACATAGCCTTGAGTAACTGATATCTTTTATAAAAATACATAAAGAAATAAATAGAGAGCCCATCAGATATTGAAATATCTAGGTATTTTCATTTTATACTGGAGAGAAAAAAATGGATGCATTCAATGTAACTAATTTATTAAAAAAAAAATTAAGGAGGAAATTGAAGAAATGACGTCAAATTTGGAATTTGTTAATTTTGTTAATTATGAAGCTATTGCATTTGTTCTAGCTTTTTTTGCTTCTATTTCAATAACTCTTTTGGCTTTCAAATTAGCTGAATCACTATATGATGCATGAATGATTCTTTGCTTTTCTTGGCCTGGCCGGTGGCCAGGCCAGCCAGGTCAGAAAAAAGGGGGAAAAAATTATTTTGAACGGAATGAACAATATGATTCGCTAGATTTCTTTTTCTCTAAATAATTGCTCTATTCATTACATTATCGATACAATCCATACATGTTATGGTATAGCACCTTCACTCCACACCATTCATTTTTGTTACACATGAACTCTTCCATCTTGGAGAGATGGCTGAGCGGACTAAAGCGGCGGATTGCTAATCCGTAGTACGGATAATCCGTACCGAGGGTTCGAATCCCCTCTCTCTCCGTTCGGTCACTATTGATCCTGAAAACGAAAACTCCGAATCTTTCTACGGAAAAGACCAATTAACCTAGAGACTTTTTTCACTATTCTTTACGTCCGGGATTACGTCCTGGATCGTTCGATAGAAATCCAAAGATAAAAAGAGAAATGAAAAATACCACTACTGCGTAAACGAACAGCTTAAGAGTAAGCATTACGTAATCTCCAGGATCCTGATTATAAGTACAACAGAATAGATCATCAATCTTTGTTACCATATATGGATACTTGAATACCAAGCAATAGTATGATTCATACAAATCACGAAATTATTTTTCCGGATCACGTGTGAAAATAAATTTGAAAGAAGGAGATAATTTATCCCTTTGTTTTCCAAATGGTCTTTCTTCCCTTCTTATTTGTTTGAATCAACCAGATATTTATCGAATCTTTATGAAAATATGTAATTCGTATCAATACGTGACCAAATAGCCCAATCCAAAGTGAGCGATGAGATCGGAATGAATTGACGAAGGTGAGTTAAAAAGTTTTTAGCCGGGAGCAGATAAGGTATCTGGATCTGGTATCGTCCGGGCGGAGCAAGGATAGAACTTCTGCCACAAAAAATATAAAGAGTGATACAAAAATTGGATCAATGACAGCGATCCAAAAACTTGAAAAAGGAAAAAAGAGGATACTTTTTATCGAAAACTTACAGCAGCTTGCCAAACAAAGGCTAAGAGAAAAGAAAGAACGGGAATAATTGGCATTACATCCGACAATTGGATCGGAAATCGCATAAGCCTCAGGTAATTTTCCAAAAAAGGGATTATTTGAATGAATAAAGGCATCATCCTAGACAAATATTGAGCATAAACTGGCATTTTTCTTCTCCAATAAAAATTAGGGGGGGGGTAAAGCCAGAAAAGTCTTTGATTAATGGAATTGATCGAAGCTCTTCGGCAAGTTTGACCGGACTTGGGGTTGGAAGGGATGATTCTTTCATACATACAATATTTTACCCAATCTAATAGAGATTGATCAATGAATGGATATTCTTATCCCTTTTTATGTTTCTCCTATTATGTCCAATTCCATTAATAACCTATTATTGTTTCAAAATCCACAAAATTATCTGGCCAATTGGGATCTGATCTAATGAATCTTGGATCCTAATGAGTTGACAAAAAATTTGATATAAGTATTCATTAGCATATGAATAGAAAAATAGGATGGGAATGGGGCGTGGCCAAGCGGTAAGGCAGCAGGTTTTGATCCTGTTATTCGGAGGTTCGAATCCTTCCGTCCCAGACTTATTTCATTGGTTCCTGTTTTCCCCTTCCCTCCCTCTTCCCTTTCTTCTTTCGTAAAGGGTAAATCCAATGGAATTTCGTTCTACTTTTTATCATCATTTCACCATACTTATCAGAAGGGAATGTGATTTACAATGGGGAAGGGATAAAGGGATATCTCTGTGGTGCAAGATGGGAAATTACAGATCAATTTGAGATAAGGTTCAATTTATGAAAATTAGCCCATTGGATGTATGCTGGTCCTGCTCATATTGGAACTCTACGAGTAGCTAGTTCATTCAAAAATGTCCATGCCATTATGCATGCTCCTCTAGGAGATGATTATTTTAATGTAATGCGCTCTATGTTAGAACGGGAAAGAAATTTTACTCCTGCAACTGCTAGTATAGTAGATCGTCACGTACTAGCACGTGGATCTAAAAAAAGAGTTGTGGATAATATTCTTCGAAAAGATAAGGAGGAAGGTCCCCAATCTGATCATATTGACACCTACATGTACCTCAAGTATCTTGCAAGAGGATTTAAAAAACTTTGTGGATAGAGCATCCATAATCTCCGATTGCAACGTCATTTTTGCGGATGTGGATCATATATCAAGTGAATGAAATTCAGGCAGCGGATAGAACTTTGGAACAGGTGGTTCGATATTATTTGGAGAAATCCCATAGACAAGAAACATTGGATCAATTTGTAACAGATGCACCTTCTGTAAATATAATTGGGATTCTTACTCTGGGCTTTCATAATCGACACGATTGTCGTGAGTTGAGACGTTTATTAAAAGATCTGGACATCAGAATTAATCAAATAATTCCCTGAAGGAGGATCTGTAGAGGATCCAAAAAATTTACCAAAAGCTCGGTTCAATTTAATTCCTTATCGTGAAGTGGGGCTTAATGACAGCGATGTATTTGAATAAAGAATTTGGAATGCCTTATGTATCTACAACTCCTATGGGAGCTGTAGATATGGCTGCGTGCATCCGACAGATAAAGAAATATCTTGATACCATTGGCGGCTCCTATTTTATCAAGCAAAAGGGTTGATTACGAATCCTATATAGATGGACAAACTCGATTCGTTTCCCAAGCTGCTTGGTTCTCAAGATCTATCGATTGTCAGAATTTTACGGGGAAAGAAACAGTCGTTTTTGGTGATGCAACTCATGCTGCTTCAATCACTAAGATACTTGCTAGAGAGATGGGAATTCGTGTGAGTTGTACAGGTACTTATTGTAAACATGATGCAGAATGGTTCAAAGAGCAAATTAAAGATTTTTGTGATGAGATATATCATCACAGATGATCATGCTGAAGTAGGAGATATTATCGCTCGCGTGGAACCCTCTGCAATATTTGGTACTCAAATGGAACGTCATATCGGTAAACGTCTTGAGATTCCCTGTGGAGTTATTTCCGCACCAGCTCATATCCAAAATTTTTCCTTGGGATATCGACCCTTCCTGGGTTACGAAGGTACTAATCAAATAGCTGATCCAGTTTATAACTCATTCGCTCTGGGTATGGAGGATCATCTTCTAGAGATTTTTTGTGGTCATGATACGAAGGAAATAATGACAATATCATTATCCACGGATATGAGTCTAATTTGGAATCCTGAAAGTCGACTAGAATTGAATAAAATCCCCCGTTTTGTCAGGGACGAAGTAGAGAGAAATACAGAAAAATTTGCACGACTAAAGGGCATCTTGAACATTACTGTTGAGGTAATGCACGCAGCTAAAGAAGCATTAAGTTAAGTACCTAATAAATATAAATTAATTGATTACATTGAGTGTATTCTATACAAAAAAAGTGGATCCAATTCGATACCTATTCCTATCATATCAATTGAGTTAATGACTATTCATAATCACGTCTCGATCATGATTCGAGATCAGGGAGGGATCTTAAAAACATCGTCTTAATCGGTTTCGTGGATGTGAATTATGACATCCAACATTTCATATTTGGATCAAATGCCCTTCCCTTGGCTCAACATTATTCTTATTTTATTATATACTCTCCAAGTCACTCTCGTTTCCACGTGATTCCATACAAAGATGACGAATATTTGAATCGTTCTACCGAGGCTGTTACAAATAAGCCTAGTATTTTCTCTCGATGCGTCTAACATATCGTCCCAATACAGTGCCAATCCAACAATTAATTTATCTCTTATTCTGGATTGACAATAGTGTATTGTGTCGATATAATTCGTCCATTCACAATAGAAATAGATATCTTAGGTTCATCATTTATCAGTGATTCTATCCAATCATGATAATTCCTGTCGACGGATCATTTATTCATAACCTAGAATACTTTATTCTGGAATGGTGGATCGAAATTCTACATGTCCATATATGAACTGACAAGTTAATTATTTGGTCATTCACATAGGTTTTTGATCCCTCCCGTTCGTCATTTAACAACAACGATCGGTAAGATTCAATTTACCGGTTCATATTGAGTAACCTCGCATTCCACTTCGATCGGTATATATCCTCAATATCTATTTGCAATATGGGTTGCTAACTCAATGGTAGAGTACTCGGCTTTTAAGTGCGGACTAAGGTCTTTTACACATTTGAATGAAGTAGAAAACTCGTCGATACCATCGGTAAAGTTCGGAAGACTACGACTGATCCTCGAAGTATAATGAATGGAAAAAACAGCATGTCGTTCCAACATATGATCTTTATGATACCTGATATTATTTTTAGGATACCTGATTGTATTCGATCAGGACCCGGATCTGATTTAAGGAATCAAATGGGTGGGAAATGTCTATTATATACCTAGATGGATGTATAATATGCTCATCCTTTCGGATCAAATGTGATAATTGTGATAGGATCGAATCAATTCGCGGTTAAGTCAAATGAGTAAATGGAGAAAGCTATATGACTTGAATCATAAGTAGACCCAGAGGAACGAGCTTCTGTTCCTCGTTCCAATTTAACGAGCGAGGAATTCCCTTTACTGATCAGAAGTTAAGAGCATTTTAGTACCCGATATCGGGAGGTTTTTCCTGAGTAGATCAGGGATTTATACACTCACAATGAGTCCTAAAGTACTCGAGTACAGATGTGTAAGATAAATAGTGTACTGACCAGGTTGATTTATTCCATGAGTCAGGAGAGCGATCGGTTGCCAGAATAAAAGATTTTCATTCTTCCTCCTGACGAATGAGATCCTTGGGTAGTAAATCTGCTGAATAGAAGATAGAATCTGGATATACGGATATATCTCTTTTTTCCTATCTTGTCCCGACTAGATCGCACCATGTATTATCTCAGAAATTAAGAGGTTATTCTCATGAACGAGAGCCATAGCTGAGGTTTGAAAATGGATGAGTTCCATAGAAACGGAAAGGAAGATAGCTCTTGGCAACAATGCTTTTTATATCCACATCTTTTTTCAGGAAGATCTTTACGCAATTTATCATGATCATTATTTGGATGGATCGAGTTCCTCCGAACCGATGGAACATGTAAGTTCCAATGTTCAATTCAGTTTCCCTAACTGTAAAACGTTTGATTGGTCAAATACGTCAACAGAATCATTCAATTGTTTTATTCGTGAATTGTGATCCAAATCCATTAGTTGAACGCAACAAGAGTTCCTATTATGAATCGGTACTAGAAGGACTTACATTGGTCCTGGAAGTTCCGTTCTCTATACGGTCAAAATATTCTGTGGAAGGGATAAATGAATGGAAGAGTTTCCGGTCGATCCATTCAATATTTCCCTTCTTGGAAGATAAATTCCCGCAATTCAAATTATATATCAGATACACGAATACCCTATTCTATTCATCCAGAAATTTTGGTTCGAACCTTTCGTCGCTGGATCCGAGATGCTCCCTCCTTGCACCCATTACGATCTGTTCTCTATGAATATCGAAATAGTCCAGAGAATTTACAAAGATCGATTATTGTCGCCCCAAGAGTGAATACGAGATTTTTCCTATTCCTGTGGAATCATTATGTCTATGAATGCGAATCCATTTTAGTTCCCCTTCTTAAACGATCCTCTCATTTACGATCGTTGTCTCATGGATCTTTCCCTGAGCGAACTCATTTTGATCGAAAGATCAAACATATTATCATATTTTCCTCGTCGAAATTCACTGAAAAGGATCTGGTCGTTGAAGGATCCTAACATTCACTATTTTAGATATGGAGAAAGATCTATTATAGCTATAAAGGGTACTCATCTCCTAGTGAAAAAATGTAGATATCATCTTCCAATTTTTCGGCAATGTTATTTCCATCTTTGGTCCGAACCATATAGGGTATGTTCTCATCAATTATCCAAGAATTGTTCTTCTTCTCTAGGCTATTTTCTGAGGATTCGGATGAAACCTCTTTTGGGTCAGGACCAAAATGCTAGATGAGTTATTTATTGCCGATCTTATTACCGGTGAATTTGATCCAATAGTTCCGATTGTACCAATAATTGGATTATTGGCTAGAGAAAAATTCTGTGACATATCAGGGCGGCCAATTAGTAAATTGTCTTGGACCAGTCTAACAGATGATGATATCCTCGATCGATTCGATCGAATTTGGAGAAATCTTTTTCATTATTACAGTGGATCCTTTGGTCGAGATGGTTTATATCGTATTAAGTATATACTTTCATTATCATGTGCTAAAACTTTAGCCTGTAAACATAAAAGTACGATACGTGTAGTTCGGAAGGAATTAGGTCCAGAACTCTTTAAAAAATCGTTTTTCAAAAGAACGAGAATTCGATTCTCCGCCCTTTTCATCAAAGGCGGCGGCCCGCTCACAGAGAGAACGAATTTGGCATTCAGATATTCCCCAGATAAATCCCCTAGCCAATTCCTGGCAAAAGATACAGGATCTGAAAATAGAAAACTTATTTGACCAATGAAATGCTCTTTTGAGTCATTGCCTCGATTCAGAATCATTTTTATTTTTCCATCCGAGAACTAAAATGATTAGGAAATAGATACATTACATGGGGAAAGCCGTGTGCGATGAGAATTGCAAGCACGGTTTGGTGGGAGAGATTTCTCGCTCTTACTGATACTGAAGGAGCAGATCATCCCACTCCATCCGACGAGCTCCGGGTTCGAGTCCCGGGCAACCCGGATAAAATTGATCCAATTCCGATAGGTACCTCTGTCCACTTATTCTGGTTCTGGATCCAATCAAGTTCCTTTTCATATTCGTTCCTATTCACAGGGAACGAACTATTGCACTATGGGTTCTCCGGAAAGGTGATGAAGAATTGATATCCCACTCATATCAATTTATTCATAATTCGGTTCCAGAATCGCTTTGCACTTCGTTTGTAGCGAACAAAAAAATTTTCTCTTCACTGATTCAATCCTATCCGTTCTCATTACAACGGATCTCCCATTCCTGGAACCAGAAATAAAGAATTTGATGGAGTATCTAACCACAGATAGATTCTATAGAGTGTGTGGAATATATGCAAAAAAGTATAGAGTCTATCTAAAATACATCTATATTCTATCAATATAGTATATGATCAGTATCTATCCCGTTGGGATAGATATTGAAATTCCATCCCGGATATTGGTTGACATTGATACATGGATCATATTATACTGTCAAATAACAAGCCTTATGCTTGGGAGGCCTCTGATGATTTTATAAACGAAGTTCTGACCATGACCGCAATTATAGAAAGACGCGAAAGCGCAAATTTATGGGGGTCGCTTCTGCGACTGGATTACTAGCACTGAAAACCTGTCTTTACATTGGATGGTTCGGTGTCTTGATGATCCCTACCCTATTGACCGCAACCTCTGTATTCATTATTGCTTTCATCGCAGCTCCTCCGGTAGATATTGATGGTATTCGTGAGGCCTGTCCTCCGGTTCTCTTCTTTATGGAAACAATATTATCTCTGGTGCCATTATTCCTACCTCTGCAGCTATCGGTTTGCACTTCTATCCCATTTGGGAAGCAGCTTCCGTCGATGAATGGCTATACAACGGGGGTCCTTACGAGCTAATCGTTCTACACTTCCTACTTGGTGTAGCTTGCTATATGGGTCGTGAGTGGGAGCTTAGCTTCCGTCTAGGTATGCGTCCTTGGATTGCTGTTGCATACTCAGCTCCTGTTGCAGCTGCTACTGCACCCGTTTTCTTGATCTACCCTATTGGGTCAAGGAAGCTTCTCTGACGGTATGCCTCTAGGAATCTCTGGTACTTTCAATTTCATGATTGTATTCCAGGCTGAGCACAATATCCTTATGCATCCATTCCACATGTTGGGGTGTAGCTGGCGTATTCGGCGGCTCTCTATTCAGTGCTATGCATGTTCTTTGGTAACTTCCAGTTTGATCAGGGAAACTACTGAGAATCAGTCCGCAAATGTAGGTTACAAATTTGGTCAGGAGGAAGAAACCTACAATATTGTGGCTGCTCACGGTTATTTTGGCCGATTGATCTTCCAATATGCTAGTTTCAACAACTCCCGTTCTTTACATTTCTTCTTAGCTGCTTGGCCCGTAGCAGGTATCTGGTTTACCGCTCTAGGCATAAGCACTATGGCTTTCAACTTAAATGGATTCAATTTCAAACCATCTGTAGTTGACAGTCAAGGTCGTGTAATTAACACTTGGGCTGATATCATTAATTCGTGGCTAACCTAGGTATGGAAGTTATGCACGAAACGTAATGCTCACAACTTTCCTCTGGATCTAGCTGCTGTTGAATCTATTTCAATAGGCGGATAATACTCTGATGGATTGTTATCGTGTATTGCTTAACTGAACAGTACCAAGCCTTTCAATAAAATGAAAGGTTTGGTATTCTTCAAATGTTTGTTGGTATCCCTCCTACTTTTTCCCATTCCATAAAGAATGAATATGTGCAGTTCCCCTGCATCCAGCAGGAATTGAACCCGCGAGTTCGCCAATTATGAGTTGGGCGCTTTAACCATTCAGCCATGGATGCTGGATAAAGATCATCAACATATTCATTCTATAATATGAGTATAGACTCAGATCTTAAATTGGGTAGTTCGGGACCCAATCACATTCTTTCTCTCATACTTTATTAATGTAAAGTATTATCAATAGACATTTTTACAGAGGCCCACGACCGAACAACTTGTTCGAGAGTTGGTTGGGAGTTAGTCTTCGATCTTGCTTTGATCCCCTGTCAGAGGTCGCCGACCCCACATACAAACGTTAGCTCGTTGTCGGGACGGGACCTAGAAATTTTCTTATTGGAAGAAATGACCGTAGATAGAGACAATTGGTTTGTTTTTCCGGGGCGGACGTAGCCAAGTGGACCAAGGCAGTGGATTGTGAATCCACCACGCGCGGGTTCAATCCCCGTCGTTCGCCCATAAAAATAAGAAAAAACGGACTGGATTCGATCCTTTTTTCAGTGAAAAAAAATTTGATAAATGTGGTATAATTTCTATCCATGCAGTATAATTGTCTGGTTTGGTTGACACGAGCTTTCCAATTCTATTAAATCAATATGTATTATATATTCTATTCATTTCATTGGGATGAATAAAAAAAAAGGGGGGGGTAGGGAGGGTAAAAAATAAATGAAAAAAAGGAGATCCTGGCTAATAAAATGGGAAGAGATACAAAGTTATAAATTTCTATGCAATCCATGGGCCGAATCCTATTTGGTGAGATTTTTAATTAAAATCTTTTCGCTTCGGGATCGCCTTATAAAGCTCTTTGACCTTAGAATTCTCAGTACGTTGCTTTTACGCGATCTACGTAAAAGAAATCCATATTTTTTGATAAAAGGTGTAGTAGTACTTACATTCTCGGTCCTCATATATCACGTCAATCATAAAAGTAGTATGATCGAGAGAAAAAATTTCTGTTTGATGAAACTATTTCCTATACATATAAACTTTATGGAACTCGGAAATGAAACATCGGAAGAATATTTAAAACCTTTAAACAAAAATTGGTTTATATTTCCGCATCTTTTCCTGTCTTTCCAATTGAAAAGATCTTACAATCGATCCATAGAGCATTCCAAATCCCATTAGTTTCAATTCAGGATATGACAGGAACATTAACAAGAAGGATGAGATGATCGCGGAGAATCAAGGACCGAGTGAAACTCATTCGAAGAAGGATGAAAAAGATATCAATTCGAAGATCGATTCGACTCTCAGTTCAACCGAAAATGAGTATTGGGAACCTGAAAAAGATCTTTGTGAAGATCCATTCACAAGAAATAAAACAGAGATTGAGCAACAAAGAGAAAGATCAATTCTTTGGGATCTTTCTTCTATTGAAAAGAGAACAAACAAAAAAAGAAACAGATTTGTCCTCAAAGTGTTTCTCAGAATATTCCTCCAATCTCTTGGGCGAAAGAATTATTTACAAAAGATCCAAGATATATGGACGAGAATTCCTTTCTGAAGGAAAGGAAAAGATTAATTGATAATTTTACAAAATCAATTCGTTATTTTTGTTCTTACATATTGCCAATAGATGAACCGTGTATGGGTGGTCCCTAGTGCTACTAAGAAGCCCCATTAAAAATTTCAACTTATTGAAAAGGCAACAAGATGTTTTTTTTCCAAGATTTAAGGAATTCAAAATCCTATTCATTAATGAATAGGATAGTTGATCTATGGAAGATAAAAACATATTTTGAAATTGAAAATCCTTCCTCGAATTGTGCTATTTCATCAGATCCCGGATGTACTATTCTTAGAAAGCCAAGTTATATGAACCGATCCGACTGTATTCAATCTATAAAATGGAATTTTACTCTGCCTTGGAATCTATCTTCTACATTCTGTGATCAAAGCAAAGGGACAATACATATGGCTCAACAATTTGAGATTGAAAACGAAAAAAATTGTTCTGAAAATAACAGATCAATTCACTCTATCAATAAACTAAGCCTAGTAAGGTTCATTATCAAATTTCTTTTGATATTGATTATAAACATGAATCCATTATATGAACTCAACAAGAATGGATCGTTGAGATCGAATCGGATCTTTAACCACAGAGAGAAATTGAATAATAAATCTTTATGGGTCCTCCCTTAATATTACTGATAAAGAGGATGAATATTTAGATCAAATAATCGACAAAGAATTAAGCCAAATCAATTCCAAAAATCGCTTGGAGATAGGAACCCCTCTTAAACGATTATAGAACAGAAGCTTTCAATTGGTATGAATCAATTCGGTATAAGATTGCCGGGTATTCAGAAAATGCATTCAATAGATTCTATTTTATGAGCAGGTTAAGTCGCAATTTAAAGGATCAATTCGAACAAATTGGATAGCAAATGAAAGTTTGAATAATGTAACGAAAAAATACAATTGACCGGCATTCATCCAGTTGGAGAAAAAGTCAGAGAGAATGGTTCAACCCATTCTATTATTCGAACGGATAAACATATCAATCGGAATTTGAATGTGTACAAATGGTCCAATCAGACCGAATACTTTATGAAATATTTGAAACATGTTTTTTCTAAACAAAAACTATTTTCAAATAGTGTTCGATCCAATTGAATCATGTACTAATACTAATCAAGATTCAATTGGTTGGTCTGTAAATCCCAACAAAAAAGATTATTCAAAGTTTTCTTCCCTTTTTGAAATACTGTGGAGATCTTAAATTCGAAGTTCGATATCATTTCGAAGTTCAATTTCTAAGTTCGATATTTTCATTTCGATTTTGGATTTTCGCTTTAATGAGCTAAAAAGTCTTAATTATCAACGATTAAATGAGTTGTTGGATCCAATTGGTGCTCTAATCGTTCATTTCAAAACATTCAAACCCTTTCTTTTGGATGACCATAATCTTTCACAAAGATCAAAATTATTGATCGATGAAGGAACAATTGCACCATTTGTTCCGAATGAGATACCGATTAATCCATGGATTATTGACTTATTCGATAATGAAAAGAATCGCATGGAATCGTTCGATAACACTGATTTTTCGACGATATCCAACGATCGAGACAATTGGTTGAATCCCGTGAAACTATCTGATCAGAGCTCATTGAGAGCTTCTTTTCACGGAGCAAATACGCTCCAATTTTTTGATTATTTGCATCATCCTCGGTCAAATTATAGGAAGAGATTACCTTTCTTATATGGAAAGAATTCATATAAAAAGGAAGAATCTTACATATGGACAATTATTCAATCTTTTACCCATCCACAACAATCTCTCTTCTTTGCCCATTGGTGAAATAGGAACCGTTCACTCGGAGAAAGAGACTATTTCATTCATCAAGTCACAAGTATCTAACATATTATTACCTAAATATTTACAACGAAAACGAAGTGGTGACCAAACATTTGTATTAATCTATGACTTGTACAGATCCTTCAATTTACTAACTCGATTGAATCCATTCGTTTCGTGACAAGAGATATCTTTCCTCGATCGAAGATATTTCTACAACGCCTTTAACAAAAGAACAAATAGTCAATTTGGAAAAAACTTTTTGCCAGTCTTTTTTCAATAGATCCGATTCAGAAGAAAACAACCTCGAATCAGTACCTTAAAAAGAGTTTCAGTTCAAACACGGGTCTTATTGAAACTCAATCTTATAAAGATGATTTACTATCCGAAATATTTCCCAAAAAGAACCAGGAAATGTTTCATCGTATTCAAGATTGGTTTGTAACCGAAAGTTTTCAAAACATAATTGGAAACGAAGGCATAGATGGGAGGAGTAACCGTTTCCAATTCATCTCAAGAGGAACGGGATATTCTACCATCACCCGCGTTTTAATGAATGTGTTAAGAAACAGGAGATGTATAGGTTCTATCGAATAGATAGTATTTTTTCAAAATGGGATTTGTTCAAAAAATATATGCCATGGTTTTTTACTTCTGCATGGTGTAAATATATTGAAAATATTCTTTTAGATTACTCTTCCGGAGATATTACTACATGGCAGTAATCCATTTGTATCGATTTTGCGAGATAGTCAGCATAATATTATGCATAAATTTAATTTATTGTGGGAACCTATACAATGGAAATTGAGAACGAATCTTTTCAAATTGATTTTTAGATTCAGAACGAATCTTCTGAATAATTTTTTGTTTCTAAATAATCCTTTGGATTCTGCTTTATCTTCCTGCGAGGATTTTTTAATAGAAGAAACTAATTCATCAGTTCCATTAATATGGGCCACATCTGAGATTATTAAATGTTCGGGGGTATGAATATTGGATTCTTATCCCTTTTGTCGTCTTTTTTGGGTATTGTGTTCTTCAATATTTTCAAGTGATTTCCTTAATCTTTATCAAATTAAAGATAGACTTTGAACTCATCAAGTATTTAAAGGATCCGTCGTACGTGATAGAGTTGCAAAAAATGACTCTCTTGTTCTCTGATATAGGGGACACATCCAGCTCTTCTTCTATCAAGAGGAAGATGAAGAATAGAAAGCTTAATTTGCCCATAACTAGAATAAAAGAGTTGAACAGATGGTGTTCCAGCATGGATATATCCGAAAAAGAGATAGAATTACTAGTTCAGTTTCTAATGACAGGAAGAAACATTTCTCAATATGGATTGAATTTTACTTACAGTCAGAATTTCAAGAAGGAACCGGGTTCTCTAATCACTGAACAGCGGGAATTATTTACTTACAATATGTGGCCTACACTTATCAAAAAGATCTAATGAATTACGAGTTTGATCAATTTTGTTTAAACAGAAAGATCGGTATTCCTTGCTTTTTGTCAGAAGATTACCTCTTCACAAATATTTATTCAAACCAATCCCGCATTGAATAAAACCCCCTTTCTCACTCCACTCAGGATCATTACTTTCCAAAGGGATTTTACTGATAGCTCCTATAGAAACTGGTCAATCCTGTTTGGTCAAAAGTATAGCAACAGACTCTTATGTTCCTTTAATCAAAATATCTCTGGACAAGTTCTTGCATGGTCAATATTTAAATTACCCTGATACTCAAAGTATTGATCCTGATTTTGATAATTTGGTGACAGAAAAAATGCAACAATTCCATCTTACCTTTGAATTGGCGAAAAGAATGTCTCCTTGCATAATTTGGATTCCAAACATTCATGAACTGAATGTCAATGACCTGACTCTTGGTTTAGACTTAACTGAGTCTTTCCTTGGTTTATTACTGCACCATATCTCTAGAGATAAAGATTCTCTTAGAAATATTCTTGTTATTGCTTCGACTCATATCCCCCAAAAAGTGGATCCAGCTCTAATATCTCCAAATCGATTAGATAGATCGATCAATATTCGAATGCTTGTTAACCTACAACGACGAATGGAACTTCCTATTCTTTTAGGTATGAAAGGGTTCTACTCGGAAAAAGAAGTGGTCCTCTTCCAATGAATGTGCATCTAGAACCATAGGTTGTGATGCACGAGATCTAACAGCACTGGTCAATGAAGCCTTATTAATTAGTATTACCCGAAAGAAATCAGTTATAGACACTAATACAATTCCGATTAGCTCTTCATAAGCAAATTTCGAATTTTCAATCTATGGATGGATTCCGATCAAAATGACAAAATACTTATCTACAAGGTAGGAAAGGCTGTTATACAAAATACACTTCGAAGGAATTCTCCCATGAATTCTCTATCTACCAAAAAGGAAGTTATGGAAGAAAAGGTTTTCTTATTTGTCCGAATGGTATTTAGAACCTTCGATTGCCGAAACAACTATGAAGGAATTAACTATACTCCCCCATATTTTGAGTTGCTTGGCCGGATCAGCGGCTCGAGATTCTTGGTCTATATCGGAAACGAAATAGAGAGAATTGGATTCCTCTAGATAGATTCGCTGAGCATGATTTTTATCTAGCTTCTAGTCTTTTAGAAAGTCTTCTGGTGGAGTTTCCATGGTCAGGAATATGTCGGGGTAAGTCCGATAAGGATCAAATTACATTTGTTCCTCAGCCCAAAACGAGAAATAATCTAGATATTATACGATTTCTGAAAGAATATGAATTGAAGTTTATACAAGAAACTCTCGGCACAAAACAAATGGATAGGGATACGGATGAAGAATTGATCAGTAAAGTAGTTTGGGCTCCTAGGATCTGGCGTCTTAGTTTTTTTCGCAGTAATCGATTCGATCGTACAATAAGACCCAAATGAGTTGGGATCTTCGTATAAGTTCGGATCGGTTAAAGAAAAGCAGAGAGGAAGATCTCAAATTTCTATAGAATATTCGATGCAATATAAACCCTCCAAGAAACCATTGTTCTTTTTAGGAAGACGATTTCTTTGGGGATTCCTTCCTATTTCAAGAGCAGCACCTTGTGTTTTCACGCCGAGAATTTTTCGCAAATGAAGAACTGCTAAAAAGGCTTTATATTACTCATAGTTCAATGAGAAGAGCATCAAAATATGGTTTTTTTCCCTAAAAAAAGTCTCCAAGGTGCTTTTCGTAGATATAATTCAAAATCCATGACCAATTCGGTTTTTATAATGAATGAGTGGAAACCTATAGGAAAGGAACATATCGAGGATTTCAAACGCATTCAAGCAATTAGTATCCAATTGGAACGTATGCAGCCATATTCTCCTCTATTTACATATCAACGTTGGTTGATCGAAAATCCGAGAGAAAAGGTTGACCGCTTCGAATCGTTAATTCATCGCCAAAGATGGCTCGGAACCAATAGTTTATTATCTAATGAATCTTTTCTTTATAATACTCTATCCGAGAGTTATCAATATTTATCAAATCTGTTCCTATCTAACAGAATGTTATTGGATCAACTGACAAAGACATTGTTGGATAAGAAATGTCTTTTTCCAAATGAAATTGAACACTCAATTCATACAACAGGATTCAAATTTAACATCAGCCGGGAGAATCTGTAATCATCGATGAAAGAGCAATGGAATATGGAATTAAGTAAAAACAAAATGAACCGGGCAGTGCAGTAGGGGTCGTGGAAACCAATGAGAAGTTCTACATATGCTCCGAATCTTTAATTTTAAGATAGGTTTCTCACTCCGAGATCTCGACCATGTAAGAGTAAGCATGGTAAGGACTAGAGTCACAGGATCCAACGTAAATATAGTGTTTAGGTTCGGTTGCAACCCCCGGATCTTGCAAGATCTTGAGAGGGGTATATGGTCAATCTATGTATCTTGCAAGACCTTAACAGATTCTTCTCAATCTGTGTCCTTAATGAAATATACTTCATAATACGAGGGTGGACCATTTCGGAAATGAAATAGAGAAGATCGCCAAGATCCTGCCTGTGATCCACTGTCCTATTCTAACAGCTTGAACTTGTAGGTAATTGTCGGAATACCTCGTATCAACAGATACGAAGGAAATCTATCCCAGTCTATTGAGAGATTCTCATACGAGATTTGCCATTGGATTGCTCATTCAATAAGCATGATAAATTTTATGCCTTGAAGAGGACTCGAACCTCCACGCTATTAAGCACGAGATTTTGAGTCTCGCGTGTCTACCATTTCACCATCAAGGCATCCCGAAAGTGAATCCTATTCCATGAATAGGATTCATATATATATTGAACATATCCCGATATGTTCAATATATATAGAATATATGTAAGAGATAGCGTATTGGAGTATTGATATCGATCGGTCGTATAGGTTCATAATATAGAATCCAATTCTTTTTCTTTTTACTTTCATTATTTGGAGGATATTTCATATACATAAAGAAGATGACTGAACATCTTTTCTTTTTCGATTTAATAGAAGCCTAAAGAATTTAATATGGTACCAAATAACAATATGTAAAGAACAGGTTCGATCCTATTATATCTATTCCTGAATAGAACGGAGCGGCCAGATATCCATATTTCAATAGATAGATCTCTATGTGCATATATATCCATTGCCATGCGTTCGTTCGATGAAGATAGGAACGAACATCGAAGATTCGATTCAAGCGGCTGGAGCAGCTATTTTCGGAGCGAAAGAAAAGCAACGACTGGAATGGGAGAGTTGTTGAAAGGAGGATCCCTCACTCCTTTCTCTCATTCAGAACCGTGCATGGGACTCGAATCTCGCACGGTTCCTAAGTGATAAAGAAGGAATAACATAATTATCTGATTCCTTTTTTATTACCTTCCTCGCGTATGTATGTATAAGACCAAATCTATTCAATCAATAGAAAGTATTACCAATCCCTCTTACAAAATCTCTTTGTTAATTCAAAGATATTAGTTGTTTCTGACCTTGCTTTACCTTAATTGTTATTTTGACAAAAAATGTTTGAAAAAACCTTTTTTTTCGGTAAAAGTGATGTCTTGGTCCGAGTGGGGGTAGGGATAACAGTCCTTTTCTTTATCTTTTCCACATGTCCATAGAGTTTTGAGAGATATAAAAATTGATAAAAAAGAAAGATATCTATTCACTCTATTTTATTATAGAGGTAATAATTTGTAGAACGAATCGCACTCCTTCATATACGTAAAGGGTCCATTGATGTAAAGGAACTGGAGAAAGTTCGAATCCAATTCCTACAGTTATGGATATAAGAGCAATCCAAATTCCTGGAGAGTTCTAAATTTGTGTATCTATTAGACCATTTACTATTTATTGAAGCTCAATCTCTCCCCCGGATAGACCATATAGCCAAGAAAGACCATAGACCAGAATGGAAAAACTTGCCCCACCCATAAGTAAATATTTCATAGTAGCCTCATTGGGTTGGAGCGTACATCTCTCTTAGTATATCAATATAATAGATAAGAACATGAACTGAAACATTCTGAAGCTATCAAGCCATTAGCACCACGTAAAAACATTCCTCCTAGAGCAGCTGTTAATATGAATAAAAGAAACTCTGTTATAGCCATTTCTGTACATTGAATGTACTCCACGGATAGAGGAACACATAGAGTTGAACGTAGTAAATTGATGAATCGAAATATTTCGTTTCGTTTCAATTGTTCGTTCGGAAATGACCCAAAGAGCTGATAATAGGTTCTTCTCTCCATCGAAATGATAAGACCGCTATGCTTATTACTAAACTTTTTAAGAGATGAAATAGGACCAAGCTATATCTTCTTGATCAGGGATTAAATTGATCATCAAGAATTAGGCCGAGAATCAGGATACATTCTGGCCGGGGAAAGATAACTTCCATGGAAGAAAAGCAAATGAAACTCTTTCAAATGATCTCAGGGTATAATTGAAAATGAAGTTTTCACTTTGTACATGCCAGATCATGAATTAGTAATTTCATTCAATCTCTGAAAGAGTAGAACTATGTTCCAACTTCCAATTTTCGGAATAGGAGATTTACATAATCCTCATGAATAGGATCGAATATTCCTCCATAATCTATCTCCTTATTCCTTAAGGAAGCCTTCCCAAGAGGACTTAGTTGATCTATCTATGATTTATGTTCCTTCTTCTTTTTTCTCTTTTGTTCCGATAAAATGGATCCATCCCGATCCGAACGGGAATCAATTTATAATTTATCAGGATATGTAAATCAACTATATAGATAGGTAGATCTCGCTCGATCCTTTTTATTAATTAACGGAAATGTGCAAAAGCTCTATTGGCCTCTGCCATTCTATGGGTCTCTTCCTTTTTGCGTATAGCATTGCCATTCCCTCTGGCAGCATCCATTAATTCGTGACTCAATTTGAAATCCATATTTCGACCCGGACGTTTTCGAGATGCCCCTAATAACCAACGAATGGCAAGTACTTTTCCTTGTGTAGATCTTATCTCGATGGGAACTCGATAAGTTGATCCACCCACACGTCTTGCTTTTACTGTGACATTGGGAGTTACTCTACGTATTGCTTGGCGTAGAACAGATAGTGGATATTTCTCTGTCTTTTGTTGAATATTTTTGATGGCTCGATAAAGAATCGATAAGCCAATGATTTTTTCCCGTTTTTAAGAATACGGTTAACCACCATGTTAACTAATCGATTATGATAAATAGGATCGGATTTTGCAGTTTTTTTTTCTGCAGTACTTCGCCGTGACATGAGTGTGAAAAAGGTTCAAGAATCTATTTCATAAAGGCTGAAAATAAATCATTTATTTTGGCTTTTTGACTCCATATTGTAGGGTGGATCTCTAAAGGTATGAAAGATCTCCCTCCAAACCGTACATACGACTTTCGTCGAATACGGCTTTCCACATGATTATATCTGCATAGATGAGATATATTCTTTATGCATATAATTCTGTTTACTCACTCTCGATTGAGTATCCGTTCCCTTTCTTTCTTTTGCTATGATTGGAAATCCTGTATTTTACATATCTATACGATCAAGTCCTTAGGTTTACAAAATAGTGTATAAAAAAAGTGTTTCAAATCATTGCTATTTGACTCGAACCTGTTCTAAAAAGGTCAAGGTATTTAAAATTTTCTGTTGAAACAATCAGGGAAAACTTCGAAAATGATTTCGATATTAAACCTTAGACATATAATAGTTCCAAATCTCCTAGAAAAAGAAGATCGTTTGTTTTTTACGGTAGCCTGCTCTAGTCCCCTTACAAAACGTTCGTTCTTAGGTTAGCCATATACTTCACATGTTCCTAGCAATTCACATGGCATCATCATGAAATGATACAAGTCTTAGATAAGTAAGAATATACAACGCACTAGAACGCCCTTGTTGACGATCTTTTACTTCGGCAGCATCTAGGGTTCCTCGAACAATGTGATATCTCACACCGGGTAAATCTTTAACCCTTCCTCCTCTTACTAATACTACAGAATGTTCTTGTAAATTATGGTCAATACCAGGTATATAAGCAGTTATTTCAAATCCAGAGGTTAATCGTACTCTGGCAACTTTACGTAAGGCAGAGTTTGGTTTTTTGGGGGTGATAGTGGAAAAGTTGACAGATAAGTTGTCTTCACTGTCACTCTACAAAACCGTACATGAGATTTGCACCTCATACGGCTTCTCGTTCGATTCTTTCGAAGTAGGATAAATTGGATTTTTTTCGTTGTTCGAGAATATTCATATTCCCTTCCTTCATGCATTATGTCGCAAAGAGTAACTGGAACCAATTCAGTAAAACACGTTTTCGTGTTCTAACCAAACACTAATGAATCATCTTTTTTTATTTTTTTTTTAAGATTATGCAAAATCTTCGGGATTTCTTATTCCTTCTCTATTCCCATCCTATAAGTATAGCGTCTGAAAAAATACTCTTTTGTATGAATCGACATTATTACATGCTAATTCCTTCTTGATATCTCGATATATCATTCCTCCAAATCACAAATTGGATTCGAAATTGACGGGTTAATGTGAGCTTATCCATGTGGTTATACACTGTTCGAATTCGAACAGGAATCAATTTAATGAAAGATCTTGGCTTTCGTGCTTTGGTTGGGGTTGTCCAAGATCATTTCGATGACCTATGTTGAAGAGATATATATCCATATCTATATGAGATATGATCGACTGTGTAAGGCCCGCAAATAGCAATCGATATGGCCAGAGAAAGTATACGGAAAAGGAAGTTCCTTTTTATCTGATTAGTCAATGATCTCGCTCGGTGAGTCTTTTCTCCTATGATGAACTGCTGGCATCAGTCCTATATCTTGTTTCTGTGGATCGGTGGAAAAAAAAGTAAGGGCTCAGCGGGAAGAGGATTGTACCACGAGAGAGCGAAGGGGTCAATCTGTTCCGAAGAGACAACATGCATTTTGGAAATGTAGTTGTACTCTCACATCGATCCAGATTCAGAAGTATTTCCATCTAGGGAAGTCAATATTTACCCGCTAGGCAAGAGGATAGCGATGCTAGTTACAAATTATGTTCCGGTAGGATGTAAATGTATTTATATTAAGTAGTTAACGGTTGCATAGCATAGGGTCTTCTCTTTTCTGTTCTGTAATGATGGATCCCGTACGTGTTCCTGAGAAAAGGAATTTGTTCATTTTTGGGGTCTCGAAGTGGAAAAACATCGAAACTTTTGAATGGAAAGAGATATAAAAGATATAAAAGTAGATCTTATTTTTCGGAAACGGTAATATCCTTGGTGCAAGAAGAACAATTTGATCCGTATCATCTCCGTATAATCTTTACTCGATCCTGTTCTCCTTGTTTTTCCAAACAATATTAAGTCCTTTTCGCACGCACTAGTGCTAGATCGGATCAAACATGCTGAACAAAATATTTTTCATGTTAATGTAAAACTTTCTTGATCGAGATAGGTAAAATATTACCGATTTTACGGGACCATATGTTATGATTCGAATCAGTAGGAAATACTATTTTCGATAGAATTGACTCAGAAAAGTATCTAGTCTTTTCTTTCTCATTCTTTCTTTTCGTAGTAGTGTGAAAAGAAGGAAGGTCTGGCTTCAAGTTGTTCGAGATAAAATAGTGGGATAGTGGTGTTGAGTCTATCGACCCTTTGGTAAGTTATTATTCATAAGTCAGTTCTCTTTCCAGATGAGGGTAGGGGAGGGATATAACTCAGCGGTAGAGTATCACCTTGACGTGGTGGAAGTCATCAGTTCGAGCCTGATTATCCCTAAACCTAATGTGAGCCCTTCTATCTATTTTTTTTTTTATTTTATGACTCTTCGTATCGTAGGAGGCCCGTGGTATTTACATGATAGGGTATGGATGGCTATACTGGAAGTGAGCTCCGGGCCGATATGAAGCGAATGAATACAAGTTCAAGTTATGCCTAAAAACAATTCTGAATGTATGTGAGCCCTTCCATCAAACAAATTTATGTTTTGAATATTATAGCTCTCTTCACTCCAGAGGCTCGCTCGTTTCATTTACACGAACTCTTTCTTTTTCATGGTATTGAATTAGATTCATTCTCCCTGTAATTGGGGTAAAAAATAAATGAAAAAAAGAAGATCCTGGCTAATAAAATGGGAAGAGATACAAAGTTATAAATTTCTATGCAATCCATAGACCGAATCCAATTTGATGAATTTTTAATTCAAATCCTTTCGCATCGGAAGCGCCTTATAAAGCTCTTTGACCTTAGAATTCTTAGTACGTTGCTTTTACGCGATCTACGTAAAAGAAATCCATATTTTTTGATAAAAGGTGTAGTAGTACTTACATTCTCGGTCCTCATATATCACGTCAATCATAAAAGTAGTATGATCGAGAGAAAAAATTTCTGTTTGATGAAACTATTTCCTATACATATAAACTTTATGGAACTCGGAAATGAAACATCGGAAGAATATTTAAAACCTTTAAACAAAAATTGGTTTATATTTCCGCATCTTTTCCTGTCTTTCCAATTGAAAAGATCTTACAATCGATCCATAAAGCATTCCAATCCCATTAGTTTCAATTCAGGATATGACAGGAACATTAACAAGAAGGATGAGATGATCGCGGAGAATCAAGGACCGAGTGAAACTCATTCGAAGAAGGATGAAAAAGATATTCCCTCGATATCGATCGTTATATAAATATATTCTATAAAATGGATGAGAATATATCATGGAAATTGACCTTTAAATTGAATTGGTAGATTCCATTATTATTTATTTTACGTGTTCGTCGAGAGAATGGATTGATTCAATTTGCAGCAGACTCCGATAAAGAATATGCGGAGTTCTCTACGAGAGAAATGAATAAATGAAATACATAAGATGTCTTTCACATCACAATATATGAATTAAACCCATTGTTCCTTATGGCAGTTCCAAAAAAGCGTACTTCTAGATCCAAGAAAAAAATTCGTAAAAATGTTTGGAAGGGAAAAGCATATCGGGCCGCAATAAAAGCTTTTTCTTTAGCTAAGTCTATCTCCACCGGTCATTCAAAAAGTTTTTATTGCATAGCCAATGATGATTCCTCTGGATCATCCGAATCAAAATTGAAATCAATTGATTTGGATGATCCATAGCACAACACGAGCGAATATACGACACCACCCTTCAGGACCCTGGAGAATGGTGATGCGAAATAAATCATTTTATTCGGGTACTCCAAGGGTGGTTGTACGAAAGGGACACGGTCATTAATTAGTTCCATTACAGTACTTCCCTTCAGCCAATCTGGAGAAATGGGGAATTTATAAACCATTCCTCTATTCATTCCGCCTTCCTTCCCACTGGAAAAGGATTAGAGTTCATCATTTTTTGTAAGGATCCCGAATGAACTTCAGCATTACCATTATGCTATATTTCCGGTAGCTAAACCTTATCAACATCCCAATCCATCCATTTCGATCCGAAACTAGAATCGAAACGATTTCATTTTTTATAAATAATGGTACAGAACCTACGGAATCATGCATGGGGATGATATTATTTTATGATGGAATCGCTCGTGCATTTCGTAATAGATGCAGGTTATTGCTCTATGGTGAATAATTACTAATTTGTAGTTTCAGATATCTCGATTCATCCTTCTTCTGCTTCTGCTCCTCCCAATGATTCATCCCCTTATTGGGTCTGAACCCATTCTTTCCCTCCTTTATGGTTGGATGGAAAAGAGTGCTCAATCCTTTAGGAGAACTCAAAGTCATCATCGTTATTCGTATCTCTACCATTTATAATGCGTAATGCCCAAACTATTGTAGCAGAGATACATAAAAAGAGCTGACCAAAATAAATATAGGTGCGTAATCTAGTGTAACTTTTTATCCTATTAATGAAACCCCTTTCTACATCTCAGTAACTAAAATAGGATCAATTAATTAGCAGCCTGTATATAGTCATATTAACCCGTATGTAATATTATTGTGAGCTATCAATATATTTGGATGTCTCCCCTCAAATTGAAAAGTCCAACAGGATATTGGAGAAAAATAACACGGGAAATCATGGATCAGAAACATAGTTTCGTTCTAGATATGTATATAATCAAACCATCCAATCAAAAAGATTGAAAAGTGCTGAGCCATGTATCTCTCTTTATTGTTTGGAATCTAGCTGCTCCGACCATCGTGAACCAAAATTGAAAGATATTCTTTGTCCGATAACGCATGTTACTATTTCCTCATTCTCTTTCGGAGCAGCGGGATCTGAACCCACGACCTCCATCACCCCAAGATGGCACGCTACCAAGCTGCGCCATGCTCCGTTATAACCATCAACCAACATAAAATTGATTCAAATGTCAATGCCCCAACTTATATTTTATTTGGACATATGTTATATTCACAGATTACTCCCTCTGCTAGACACGTTCATAACATTGACGATCTGGTGTAAATAAGCTAGTATGGTCCCTACGAAGCCGCCATGGTGAAATTGGTAGACACGCTGCTCTTAGGAAGCAGTGCGAGAGCATCTCGGTTCAAATCCGAGTGGCGGCATTTTTCCAAGAAGATCTCATCAATCAATTCTTCCTATGTAGCAATATCTGTTCAATCTATTTCCATTGTGATAGATCAATCCTATCTTTCCATCATAGATCTCATTTGGGAATAAAATGAATAAATGGGTTTATTATGATATTCATAACTTTAGAACATATATTGGCTCACATCTCTTTTTCTCTTATTTTGGTTGTCACTCTCATTTATTGGGGAACCTTAGTTTATCGAATTGAAGGACTAAGTAGTTCGGGAGGAAAGGGCATGATAGTTACTTTTCTTTGTACAACGGGATTATTAATTACTCGTTGGCTCTATTCGGGACATTTACCGTTGAGTAATTTGTATGAATCATTCATGTTCCTTTCCTGGAGTTCATCCGTGCTCCATATAGTTCTAGAAGTACGGAGCCGAGATGATCGGTGGTTAGGTGCAATCACGGCGCCAAGTGCTATGTTAACTCATGGTTTTGCTACTTTAGGTCTTCCGGAGGAAATGCAACGATCCGGAATGTTAGTACCCGCGCTACAATCTCATTGGTCAATGATGCATGTAAGTATGATATTGTTCAGCTATGCAACCCTTTTATGTGGATCCCTAGCATCAATAGCTCTTCTAGTAATTATGTCCGGAGTAAATAGACAGGTTCTTCTTGGTGCGATGGACAATTTATTTTCCCGATCCATTCTTACCAATGAAAATTTTTATTCACATGAAAAACAAAAAAGTGATTTGCAATACACTTACATGAAAAACAAAAAAGTGATTTGCAATACACTTTTTCTTTTTCATCAACGAATTATCGTAAATGTCAATTGATTTAAACAATTAGATAATTGGAGTTATCGTGCGATTGGTCTCGGTTTTTCTCTTTCAACCATAGGTACTCTTTCTGGAGCAATATGGGCCAATGAAGCATGGGGATCTTATTGGAGCTGGGATCCCAAAAGAGACTTGGGCATTAATTACTTGGACCATATTCGCAATCTATCTGCATACTAGAATGAATAAGGGTTGGCAGGGGTGAGGAACCGGCAATTGTGGCTTCTTTAGGATTTTCTATAGTTTGGATCCGTTATTTGGGGGTCAATCTATTAGGAATAGGGTTACACAGCTATGGATGGTTGGAACCATAAATGGACCGAATTCCGGGAGGGAAAAGGAAGGATAGATTCGATCCAGTTCCTTTATGTAATTGAAAATAAGTGACATCAATAACTGGTCCAAGTTATTTCAAAGATTTATTATAGAATTATGGAATCACTACTTGAAATAACTTGAACTATATTAAAAGATAAAGAATTTCATTGTTGATTCGCTCCATTCCATTAATCTCTCAAAAGAGAAAAAAGTTGGATCCATTAATTCTATTATATAGCTAACAATCCATTCGGAAAGTACAAAAATAATTTTTTGCATTCATTTCATAGGATGGAAGGATCGAGATTAACTAACTTCTACCCCATCATCCAATATAAAGAGAACTGGATCGGGATAAGCACCAATACCTATTATGGGTAGAAAGAGACAGATCAGGATTCAAATCTCTCTTGGTCCAGAATCCGTTATATGAGGGTTCGTCACATTCTAAACTTATATAGAATATTCGACGTAACATAGACCAACAAGTGGATGGGAGTTAATATCGTTCCAATTGCCGCTATTGCAGTAACAATGATTCAATTTGGAGGTCGAATAATATTTATCCAGTCATTTTTCTCGGGAAGAAAATCTAATAGATTCTGCCACAAAACCACGGATTTCCGGCAATGCAAAAGAAGACATTTAAAAACTACTGGACATAGTCTTTTAGGTATTAGCATAGCCCTACCATTTATTTCATTAAGAAGAAGAGTACGTATCCTATCGTCACTTTGTTCCCCGCTAAGAATGAAAGTGCCGCACCAATTGATCCATGAAAGATCATTTTCAAATGGATCCATTAAGACCTGTATCTACCATGGAACCAATAATTACAAAACCCATATGGGATACTGAAGACTATCCTCCTTTTCCAATTCCGTTGACCCCAGAGAAGTTGGAGCTGCATAGACGATTTGAACCGCTCCTATGCGAAAATCAATATAAAATGAGCATGAGGTAGCAATTCTATGTTTGGATTAACCCATATCCTCCCATTTGAAATGGAACGGCTAACTGAAGCATACATGTACTATAATGTGCTTACCCATGAGTATTAGGTAACCAGGTATGTAAGGGAAAAATTGGTGATTTTATTGCAATAAAATGCAACGATCGAAGATTTTGAGTAACTGGCCAAGCAACTGAAATGGCCAAAGTGGTAACAAATCCCGTCAAATAGGTCCAATGGAAAGTCCGTCAATTCCCAATCTCCAATGAAAATAAATAAGATCTATCCAGTTAGACTCTTTCTTCTTCAATCGGATCAATGAATTATCGAATTGGAAATGGTAACGGACGGAATGTATAGGTAATGAGGAAGAGTTCTAGTAAAAAAATACCTAGAGTATACCATCGGATCAGCTCATTCCCTCCCTTTATGGATGGGGAAATAATGATATTACCGAACCTGCAGATATGGGCGAACTAACAAATATTGTTGACCGAGCCAAGGTAATTCGCTCATTATAGAAATAGAAGATACTTTCCATCTCTCTCTATAAAAACCCATACTCGAAATCTTGGATTCGAGTATGGGTTTTTATCAGTGGATAAAAAAAAGAATGAAAAAAATATGAGATGGATTTAACCATTTTTATTGTGCATATTGATCAGTAAGCTAGACCCATACTACGAGTTGTCTCATGCCATAAATAAACACGTACACTCAAGAAATCTGTTGGACAAGCGGATTCGCACCGCTTACAACCTACGCAGTCTTCTGTTCTTGGAGCAGAAGCAATTTGCTTAGTCCTTACATCCTTCCCAAGGTATCATTTCCAATACATCTGTGGGGACAAGCTCGTACGCATTGGGTACAACCAATACATGTATCATAAATTTTGACCGAATGTGCCATTGGATCTCCATTAGTTTAGTAAAAAGTTTTAAATTGAATAAGATCATATATAGCCAAATCTTCTAATATATGCCCAATAAAGATGGCTAATAACGGGATATTATGAATATAAAACGAATCCTATCCATTATATTTGGAACCAATATGTTAAGGTTCTGTATTTTTGTCAATGGGACAAAGATATTTGTATCATTCGATCCCTCCAAATCACCCCGAATATGGTCCAATCATGACAGGTAATTTGAATAATGAGTTTTTATATGTATCAATAATGTTTTTGATCACTCGTAATACTATAGAGATTTCGATAGATTCTGGTCATATTGAATAGATATTCTGATCCCTCTCTCAAAAATAGAAGAGAAGGGAGTTTGTGAAAAATATAGAAGAGAGAGTTTGGCGTACCGATATCCGCCATGAAAAGCTATACGACCCAACTCTAGCATAATCACTCTGCTATAGCTATCCCTTCGGGATACATATTTCCCGATCGATCTTTTCGCGCATTTACCGTTATTGCCTCTGTGAACATAGTAACTAAATAATCCCATTGCGTTACATAGGGGAGATATTGGACTATTGTTCGGTTCTAAACAATTTTATCCCTCCCCCCCTATGTAAATAATCTGATAGAGGTTCACAGTCGATAACATCTTTACCATCCTAGCAATAAGTCGAAGAACACCATCGATGGATAATGAGGATCCATACTTACCATCAGGGGGTCTTTCAGCAAGCATGG